>CM041779.1:196382906-196602456 GCA_023374045.1 Limonium bicolor | reverse complement strand
TGTTTTTGATTTGGCAAAGTGAGCTAGGAGATATAAGAGATTGAAGATGGTGTTGTGTATGGTACTATAGCAAAACCGATGGGGGAAGGAAGAAGAGAGGTTGGAGGCGTGGGAAATGAAGAAGGAAAGAAGAGAATGAAGATAAGTTTGCAAGTTTTGGATATTTAAGTAGTAAAGCAAATAGTGTTTTCTACTTTACTACTTTACTTAGCTTATTTTTTGTCTAAGTATGGTGAGTCATCAATGAAATCGGCCCCCATATTATAACAAGGGGTATTTTAGTCTTTGTTGACCAATTGTCTCACTTATAAAGGCATATGTTATAAACTAGCTTATTTTAGTTACTATTCACAAAAACAAGGCACATAGTTGTAAAATTTTTATTTCCCATTGATTTAGACTTTCTAATGTGATACTAAGTAGTACACATGTTAATTAAAGAGTAATTATGGACATTTAGCCATTCAAAACTCATTTACAAGACAATTTTTCAAAAATGTGCTTTAAGACTCCTTAAAGCACATTTTGTGTTTTAACTTGTTTTCAAGCTTGGTTTTCTTTGGTAAATGGTTTATTATATCCATTAACACCTAAATAAAGTCTTGATAAGCTTATTAGGTCTTAAACAAACTTATCCCAAGCTTAGAGCACATTTTTGCCCATATTGACTTTAAGTAATTTATTTGTTTTCTATAGTTTAAATTGTTTACTAATGTTTCTTAGACTATTTTTAGTCTTAATATACCATATTTTAATGTTTAAAAACATATACTAAGGTTTGGGGTATTTCAATCTACCCCCCTTAATAGAACTTTGTCCCCAAAGTTCATACTTCCCACATATCCTAAATATTAGAACACGGGAATACATATAAACAATACTTCCATAACAACATTAACAACATACTTACATAACATCGGACACAAGGTCCAAACAACAACATCATTCAGACACAACGGTCTGTAACATAACAAGGTAACAACATAACAACATAACATAGACAATGTATTTAAATACATGTCGTACACACATAACCGAAACGGCTCTACCCCCCTTAAAATAGGGGTACGCCCCGTACCCTATACATACAAATACTAAGAAGTAAACAATGACGGGTACTTCGCCTTCATCTTATCTTCCAGCTCCCAAGTGGCCTCCTCAACATTTTGGTTAGACCAGAGAACCTTCACCAGTCTCACAGACTTATGGCGAGTGTCTCGAGTCTTAGTATCCAGAATCCGTATCGGAGTCTCCACTGATCGCATGGTCGGCTCTAAGGTTAGCCTTTCAGGCTGAAGTACATGAGACGGATGAGACATATATTTCTTCAACTGGGACACATGAAATACATCATGTACCTTTCCCAGCTCGGCGGGTAAATCAAGTCTGTAAGCTACCGAGCCGATCCGCTCCGTCACAACATAAGGCCCCACATATTTCGGGCTCAACTTGCCTTTCTGGCCAAAACGAAACACTCCCTTCATGGGGGATACTCTAAGAAATACCTGGTCGCCCACGGCGAACTCCAGGTCACGTCTGCTCACATCGGCGTATGATTTCTGCCTATCCTGAGCTGCCTTCATGTTAGCCCGGATTTGGCGTACTTCTGCTTGAACTTGCTCCAGATACTCTGGTCCTATAATGACCGTCTCACTCGACTCATCCTAGCATAATGGTGTGTGGCATGGTCTACCGTACAAAGCCTGGAAGGGAGACATCTTGATCGAAGCATGGTAACTGTTGTTGTAGCTAAACTCGATCAGATGTAACTTGTCAATCCAGTTGGTCTGAAAATCAAGTGCACATGCATGTAACATATCCTCAAGTGTCTGGATGGTGTGCTCACTCTGACCATCTGTCTGTGGGTGGAATGCTGTACTTAGCTTCAGCTCGGTACCAAGCGCTTCCCGTGTGGATTTCGAATACCTTGAAAGGAATCTGTTATCCCTATCAGATACAATTGTTTTCGGTACCCCATGATGCCGAACAATCTCTCTGTCGAAAAGCTCTGCAAGCTTTGCCACTTTCCAGGTGTCCTTCATCGGTATGAATCAAGCCACCTTGGTCAGTCGGTCAACAATAACCCAAATCATATTCAGACCTCCCCTTGTAGGCGGAAGCCCTACTATGAAGTCCATAGAAATGTCATGGAACTTCCACTCAGGCCTGGCATTGGCTGCACCATACCACCAGGCCGTCGGTGCTCAAACTTGACCTTCTGACAAGTGAGACACCTCAACACATAATCATTCACATCTTTCTTCATTCCAGCCCACCAAAAATAACGTTTCATACCCTTATACATTTTTTAAGCTCCGGGGTGAATCGAAGTCGTAGAACAATGGGATTCACTTAGTATGCGCTCTTTCAGCTCAGCGCTACTCCTCGGAATACACAGTCGGCCATTGAGCCTAATCAGGTCATCGTCGTGGAGTCGGAAGTCGTACTTCTGACCCTCGAACGTGCCATCAATAAGCTCCTGCCTGATCTCCAACATATACTGATCCGTCATCTGAGCACTCCGCACCTCTTCAACCAAGCTAGTATGAGAGACTAGCGAATGGAGAGAGTGTGCTCGGCGACTCAATGCGTCAGCTACCACATTTGCTTTACCCTCTTTGTATTGTAAATTGATGTCGTAGTCGTTTAAGAACTCGACCCACCTTCTTTGTCTCATGTTCAACTCCTTCTGAGTGAACAAGTATTTTAAACTTTTGTGATCAGAATAAATTCACGCTTACCCCATACAAATAATGTCGCCATATCTTCAATGCGAAGACAATGGCACCCAGTTCTAAATCGTGGGTAGGGTAGTTCTCTTCATGCTTCTTCAGCTGTCGGGAGGCGTATGCTACGACCTTCCCGTGTTGCATCAATACACATCCCATACCTCTGCCTGATGCGTCACAGTAGACCTCAAACCCATCTGGACCGTCTGGTAAACTCAGGACTGGTGCAGATGTCAGAGCATCCTTGAGACTCTGAAAAGAACTCTCACAGTCGACTGTCCACTCGAATGGCGCATCCTTCTTCATTAAGGAAGTCATCGGCTTCAAGACACTGGAGAAGTCCTTCACAAATCTCCTATAATATCCTGCCAGACCGAGGAAGCTCCTGATATCGGTAACTGTCTTCGGCCTAGGCCAGGTGCGCACTGCATCAATCTTTGCCGGATCAGCAGCGATCCCGGCCTCAGAAATCACATGACCAAGAAAGGATACTTTGTTCAACCAAAACTCACACTTTGAAAATTTAGCATACAACTGATTCTTTCTCATTGTTTGTAACACATTTCTCAGGTGGCTTTCATGCTCACCTCTCGATTTCGAGTACACAAGAATATCGTCGATGAAGACTACCACTGACTTGTCCAACTAATCTTGGAACAAGCGGTTCATTAAGTCCATAAACTTCGCTGGTGCATTGGATAAACCAAACGGCATAACCGTAAACTCATAATGACCGTATCTGGTTCGGAATGCGGTTTTCTCAATATCACTCTCACGGATGGCAATCTGATGGTATCCGGATCGTAGATCTATCTTGGAGAATACTGATGCTCCTTTCAACTGATCAAATAAGTCGTCGATGCGTGGTAAAGGATAACGGTTCTTCACCGTAACTGCATTCAGCTCTCGATAGTCAATACACAGGCGGAGACTACCGTCCTTCTTCTTCACGAAGAGGACCGGCGCTCCCCATGGTGAAACACTCGGGCGGATAAATCCCTTGTCAAATAGGTCTCTCAGCTGCTCCTTGAGCTCTGTCATCTCTGCTGGAGCCATACGATTGGGCGCCTTCGCAATTGGTCCGGTGCCCGGAACCAAATCAATCTCAAACTCAACTTCCCGTGCTGGCGGCATGCCCGGCAGTTCCTTAGGAAATACATCAGGAAACTCTGACACTACCGGCACATCTGGGCTAAACTCTGGGTCTCTCTCTATGTCCTGGGCATAGCAGAGGTATACATCATTCCCTCGTCGTATTTCAAGATACATAGCCATGGCGGTGATGATCTGAGTCGAAGGCTCCCTGGGCCTCTGGCGGTAAGATATAGTAACCCCAGATGGACTCCTAAGAAGCAGACGATGCTCGGCACATAGGATTCTGCCCTTGTACCGCTCCAACCAGTTCATCCCGACAATCACATCAAAACCAAGTCCGTCGAACTCTATCAAGTCGATCGGAAACTCTTCATCTCGAATTCGTACAACAGCATCTCGGTGGTAGTGGGTACACCTGATCCGCTCTTTCGACGGGAGAGTGACTAAGAAGTCAGGCATCTCTTCACCGCCTAACCCCAGCCTCTTCGTAAAAGATAGCGAAATAAACGTATGCGAGGCTCCGGAGTCGAACAAGACCGATGTGTCCATGTCATTGACTGGAAAGGTACCGGTGAGTATTGTGCCGCTCTTGCCGGCTTCTGCCTCATTGCAGACACTCAGTATACCTCCCGTTCCGAGTGCACAGCCTAATTCATTGGCAAACTAATAAGCATTTTGTAATAACACGGTTGACATACTCCAAACAACTCCACTTTATTCATTAACACACTCTTTACAACATACGTTGGTTCATATTGCTGACATAACTAACACATACAACATCCTTAACATACACTGGTTTAACACATTACATGTTCACACAAGGCTTTAAAATTGCCTGAAGGTCAAATTCAAATGTCCGGGTTTCATGTGTGTGGCATTGATCACTGTCGAAGGTGCGGTATTCAGTTTGATCTTCTTGATACCATGATATAACATCCTTGACTGTCCACCCATGATTAATACATATCCTGACTTCAACACTAATTTCCTTGCGAGATCAGCACGCTTCTGCTCGCCATATATAAACACTGCGGTATCACCAATGGACCAAGACACCATGGGTACTCCCTTACTTAGAGACTCGGGTGACTCGTCCTTATCTTGGTGTAACCCTAACCGTCCACCCTTCTGGTAGAAGTTCACAATACATAGGTCTGTTTAACACTTGGTATTGAATCTGATTCAATTTGCTGAGCAATTCCCACGGCGTGATTAACGACCGCAAGAAACTCCTCAGGAATACTTGGTACAGTTGCTCCATCTTCAGTTCGCTTGTCTTGATATGTCTTGGTGTAAGGGTTCCAGTCCTTACCCATGCACATCATCTTCAATTTCATCCTCGATCCGCTCGGGTATTCGGGTGTGTAGAAACCTCCAGGTGCTGCTCCAAGTTCGTTGCATTGTCGGATAATGTGGATTTGTGCTTCAGGTGTCAGGTATCCATTTAAGAGTATTATACCTGGCTGGATAACCTGACATTGCTCCAGTGTTCGGTGATGCTGATGGTTGTCTCTTTGGGGTTCGGTGTGGGCGGGATTGGATAACAGATATTGAAGGTTCCTAAGTTTTTAAAATTACCTAATTTAGGTGACTTTCACATTATACTTTAATTCTTTACTCACATGGAAGTACACTTAGACTCACTAACACACATGCATGAAATGCGGTATGCAATCACTTATTTCTCTCAACAGTTTAGGTGGTACCTGGTCTAGAAGAGGGTCCTGGCGCCTCAGACCGGTCCACCACATTCAGGGCGGCCTTGCTAGATCCTGCCCCTTTCCCCTTCTAGGAATCAGTGTTCCTCTGATCTGTGGGTGGCTGGTTAGCCGACTTCGGGCCATCGATGGTCGCGGTGGCCTTACCCTTCCACTGCCCCTTGGGCTTATTGTTTCTGCTATTGGGGTTCCGGTAGCACTCATAGTCACGGTGACCCCACTTCTCGCAGTAGCGACACTGCACGTCATTTCCTTTGCAGTCCTTGCCGGGGTGGTCTCCGTTACACCACTTACAGTAATAGTGGCGCTCCGGTCCAGAGCCAGTGCTGGCTGCCATCACAATACACAATCAATACTTACTTCATATCTCAACAACATACACTTCAACTTGACACACATGATTAAGTAATTACCCTTAGGCGGGTAAGAGCATAGGGGTTTCGCCGCATATGCATATGTGAGCTTCAGTGGCTCCTTAGCTGTGGTAGTCTGGGCTTGGCCCTTGTCACCCTGGTGCTGACAATTCTGGGGCTGGGGGTAAGGCTTCTTTTTCTTTCCTCCCCCATACCCCTGCGAACTCTGGCCCTCGCTCGTGGCCTTGCGCTTGTGCACATTATCCTCGTACCTCAGACAGACGGTAATCTCAACCTTAGCAGCGGCATGATAGCACTCCTAGATTTAGGATGTCAGTCATGCCCCACAAAACAAATTCACAAACTCACATCAACATTCACTTACGGTATAAACCGATTCACATCATGGTATTTAAATTACCTGCAAGGTAGTATACTCAGCTGGCCCCATCCCGTAGCGAAGACGGTGGCTGAGACCGTTGTAGAAACGGTTTACCAGCACCCGGTTCGAGTATCCCAGGTCCGGTAACAGGTGGATAAGGCCGGTGAAAGCGGTGTAGTAGTCATCAACCGACATCTTATCCCCCTGCCTCAGACTATCCAGCTCTAGGTGCTTGGCCTCTTGCACATGCACAGGATAATACTTGGCTCGCAGCAGAGCTGTATACTCTCTCCAACCAAACTGAGGATCCGCCATCCGGTCCTCTCTCACAAGCTTCCACCAACTTTGTGCCGAACCCTTTAGGTAGTAAGCGGCAAGATGGACCTTGGCTCCTGCAGGCACATCCAAGGTCTCGTAGGCGGTCTCCAACTCGGAGATATACGCCTCCAGCTTACGAGGGTCGGTCTCCCCATTAAACGACGGGGGTCTCCAATCAGCCAACGCCTTGACCCAGTTGGTCTCTCGTGGCGGTGGCGGTGGTGGTTGAACTTCGAGCTGTTGCCCCTGCTGAATTGCAGCTACTAATTGTGGGACCATCTGGGCTACGGCGGCCGCAACAGCGTCGGCCATGACTTGCGTCGTAGGGTTCTCCCCTTGGTTCCAGGTATCACCAATGCCGCGCCCGCGGCCTCGACCTCGTGGTCTACCTGACATCTGAATTCACACGAACATTCATTTGCATTGTGCTTGCACACTTATTGGTTCCAACGGTTGTAACGTCTTCCCGACAACAAGATATCTCCACACTTAGTTAGTGGTTAACCTTTTCATAACTGCTCACTTAGGTAACTGTGGTTAGGTTTCCTAACTCGGTATATTCCTAAGCTCGGTATTCCAGTCATCAGAGCGATACTTCGCTCTGATACCACTTTTGTAACACCCCTACTACGCACTTAACAATAACGGAAATCGCAGCGGAGATAAACAGCTAACAATAACTAAACGATTCGGTGTTACAACGCCGTTAACCACCCACGTGGTTAACAAGGCAGAATAAATACAAATGTACCGGTCTGATGATCAGACTCCCGAGCATAGAACTAATAACCTTTAATACATAAACATAATACCGAGTATTTAACTACAACCATAACTGTAAACTATACACCACAAACTGTCACTGTAGTACAACGGAACCAAAACATAACACCACGGGAGCACAGGCGCATCCCGGGCCTACCATCCAAAATAACCAAAAGTATGACATGACCTTGCTCTACAGCCACTCTGCTTCTTCGATCCTCATCCTG
Organism: Limonium bicolor; assembly: GCA_023374045.1. Taxonomy (NCBI): domain Eukaryota; kingdom Viridiplantae; phylum Streptophyta; class Magnoliopsida; order Caryophyllales; family Plumbaginaceae; genus Limonium; species Limonium bicolor. The sequence continues at coordinate 196,594,866 of CM041779.1, read as the reverse complement.
CAGTATAAATATGGAGCCCCCGAGAGGGTCAGCAACCCTTGGCTAGTATGGTTAACGCGCAGCCCGTCGGCTACCGGGATACGCGCAACTAATTGTCATGATAACATGGCATTGATTTTACACAAACAACACATATAGCATAGCAAGAAATATTGCTTAGCAAAACAATACACACATAGTGAGTACACTTCCCACAACAACAAACCAAGAAGGTTAGTCAACATCAGAAGCCTAGAGAATGGTTCACCCTCATGTTAAGCTTGTTACACAAACTCATTACCGTTCTGTTAGTCGAACGAGTAACTTAACTCACAGATGGATCGGATATTGTGACCCGAACACACCACACAAACACATGTTCCCACTAGACCGATCATAAGTCAGAATAGGTAAGCTTTGGAGGAAGCTAACGGGAGATCGAACGCCAAATAAAGGAGAACAATCTTAACATTATAAGAGTCGAATCTGATACAGATATCTACTCTTATACTTACACGCGTGACCGGACAACTGGATTCCTCACTCCCCAGTTAGCACTCGTTAGAAGTTCACTGTAGGAACTTAATAACTAATCTCAACAAGTGGTTAAGTCTTGTTAGACACACACAAGGGATATGAGTCACGCCTTAACATCACAATAATATTAACAACAGTAAACTCGTTACATGACTTAAGTCTTCACGGTCATAAACATATAGAAAAGCAAACAACACACAAGCCGGTGTAAACCGGTAGGCAACAGACTGCAAGAAAACCATACCTTGGTCCCTGCTTCGATTGATTTCCTCCGTAAGCCACTCATATACACGATTAATAATGTTGGTTAACTAATTTACTTAACTTCGAATTTTACTAAGTATTTTATATGGTTATATGACATGTTTTAATGCCTAAACTTATCCTTGTTTATCTTCATTATACCCCCTAGGGTTAACTACATGTGTCATATTCTCTTCTATTTTTTTTTAAGTTTTGGGCCAGTCCGACACACCGACCGACCCACCAACTGGGTCGGTCCATTCCAGTAATTCTCAGGTTTGAAAAATTCTACTTCGTCCGACCCACGTCCGACCCAAATCCTCTGGGTCGGACCATTCAAGAAATTTTACCGTCTTCTAAACTCTCCCGACCGACCCATGTCCGACCCAAGTCCCCTGGGTCGGACCGTTCCAGAACCACTTACTGGTGTCTTACAGAGGCTGTCTGACCCAAATGTGGGTCGGTCCCCTGGGTCGGTCGACACCAGAACTTGCCCAAAAATTGTCAAACCTTCTCCAAATTTTTCCTCAAGCTTCTAAAGTTTCCCAACACCATTTGGCACACTCAAACCCTCATATAATATCCATAAATCTCATCTTATAACTCCTTAAACACTTACTCACTTCTTACCAAAATTCCTAACACTTATATTGTTTTCTCCTTAGGTTCTTATGTGGTGTTTCATACCTAAGATGACTACTATGCCTAAAATGTTTCCTCACCACTATAACATTATCTCCTAAGCATCATTTCCTTCAAACCAACTCCTTATGTCATTCTTGAAATCATTTCACAAGTTTACACTTTCTCCTGGTTTACCAAGGTTTGCATAAGTCTCAACACACTTCCAAAATGACTTTGGTGTATTCCCAAAACGCTCATTTGATTTCTACAATCTCTAATATAATGCCTAAGTTCTTTTTGCACTCTAAAACACCTTAATACACTTTCTTTCCCTAGTAATATACCTAGTCACTTCTTACACTTCCTAGTTCACCAAAACTCATTTTAAACACCTAAAACTTCTTATACATTATCTAAATTTCGACATGGGTTCTCCTAGCATCTTGATACACCAAAACACAAAGTTTTCACCATTAAAACATTCAAGAACACTTATATCCATCAAGAGCATTCTAATACACAAAACTTCACCCATTTAACACTACATCACAATATAGTGCATAATTTAAATTGCATGGCACTTAGGCCCTTAAATAACTTAACCCATAAACACTGAATTTCCCACATTTATTAGCCTTTGACCGGCAAATACATACAACAACACATATGTCCTTTAATAGTCTCCTTGAGAACATTTTACTAAGTCATTCACCATTGGCTCCTTAAGTAGTTTTAATAAGCAACATAAGCTCATTTCTCCTAAGACTTTAAACTACATTAGGTTAACACATTTACCTATTTTCCTCACAACTTCTTTCTTGTTTCCTTGACTAAATCGGCAAGGCTTTTAGTTGCTTGTCAACTTCTAATCAATATACAAATAATGAAATGAGTATACAAGCTTTATGCTTCATCTCATTGTAAACCCTAGATACATATATTGTCTTAGAGCATTTAGATGATTGTTTTACCTTGGATATGAAAGAGAGTTTGGATATGTAGCAAGAGAGGACTCCACCAAGCCCTTGGAAGATTCAAATGAAGCTAGAACAAACAAGGTAAAGGCACCATTAATGGTGTTTTTTCGGACAACATAAAAACATGGAGGAAATGTTATTTTTCTTTGAGTTTCCTTACCTAGAAGCAAAGGAGAACATAATATGTGAAAAGTTGAGCTCAAGCTCCTCCCATGGAGATTCCTCTTGGCACCGAAATGGAGCTCTTGGAATTTTGAGAAGACAAGGTTGAAGAGCTTGATGAGACTAGAAGAATGGTGGTCTTTGTTTTTGATTTGACAACGTGAGCTAGGAGACATAAAAGATTGAAGATGGTGTTGTGTATGGTACTATAGCAAAACCGATGGGGGAAGGAAGAATAGAGGTTGGAGGCGTGGGAAATGAAGAAGGAAAGAAGAGAATGAAGATAAGTTTGCAAGTTTTGGATATTTAAGTAGTAAAGCAAATAGTGCTTTCTACTTTACTACTTTACTTAGCTTATTTTTTGTCTAAGTATGGTGATTCATCAAGAAAACCGGCCCCCATATTATAACAAGGGGTATTTTAGTCTTTGTTGACCAATTGTCTCACTTATAAAGACATATGTTATAAACTAGCTTATTTTAGTTACTATTCACAAAAACAAGGCACATAGTTGTGAAATTTTTGATTTCCCATTGATTTAGACTTCCTAATGTGATACTAAGTAGTACACATGTTAATTAAAGAGTAATGATGGACATTTAGCCATTCAAAACTCATTTACAAGACAATTTTTCAAAAATGTGCTTTAAGACTCCTTAAAGCACATTTTGTGTTTTAACTTGTTTTCAAGCTTAGTTTTCTTTGGTAAATGGTTTATTATATCCATTAATACCTAAATAAAGTCTTGATAAGCTTATTAGGTCTTAACCAAACTTATCCCAAGCTTAGAGCACATTTTTGCCTATATTGACTTTAAGGTAATTTATTGTGTTTTCTATAGTTTAAATTGTTTACTAATGTTTCTTAGACTCTTTTTAGTCTTAATATACCATATTTTAATGTTTAAACAACATGCTAAGGTTTGGGGCATTTCAGTCATAGTTGTTACTAGTTAATTAGTCTAGACTATGCTAGTTAAGTTTCATCTCGTTACATTGTTTGGTACATAAGCTTCTGTAAAAGATAATGGTGACCTGCCTAACAAGATGAGAAGGCCGCTAAGGCCAGAAAGTAGATTCCACCCACTTAAAAATATTATTATAATCCCTTCTCTCATATTCTCTCTCCATGTGTCAGCAAGAACCTACTATCTCCGGGTTCTTAATTAAGCAACCCTCTCACATCTTCTCTCTCTCAGCTCATCATTTTTTTCTTTTTTTCCATCATGGGTGGAATCTACACCATTGTGGATGCCCTGACAGAGCATCGAATAATTGGGAAGCTATCTTAAAGGTCAAATGTGAAATAGAAAACCATTATCCGTCCTTCATTGATCAGTCGATTTGTAGCACATGATGATATAAATTAGGTCATCCATTGTAACACCCCAACTACAACCATACACTTAACAACAAAATAGCAGCGGAAAACTGAACTCTTCACATTACTTAACTCAATGGTGTTACACGCCGTTAACCACCCATGTGGCTAACAAGGCTAATACATATACATATACATTGTATCGGTCTGATGGACTAGATTCCCGAGCAACAACACACTACTATCCCTTTCCATTAACAACAACCAATATACATATACAATCCAATTGTACCGAGTCTTTACAAACTTATGCCAATAACAATTTCGGTCTTACTACACCTACAACACATATACAATTTAAATGGCTACCCATGTACAAATGACTACCCCGTCCTACTCTCGAACGGCTTCCAGCTCCTTGTACCTGAAATAGGAAAGAGAAGAAAGGGTGGCCCCCCAGGGGGCTCAGCACCTTTGCTGGTATGGTAATCCCGCAGCCCGCATGCTACCGGGCCACGCACAACTAATTGTTGTCTAAGCATGCGGTTGATTATATTTGAATCATGCATGTAAACTAAACACACAACACATTACATTCCACAACAATGGGGCTCAACAAAACAGACAACACATCTATACTTGATAAATCACACATTGTGTTCTTTAACCCTAGAGGGTTTCTCCTCTAATGGAGCTATTTCCTTAATAGACGACACATACCCACTAGTCGGGTTATCCTTAAACGCCTCTTATTATAAACTGGGATTCATATCCATGATCCACATACTCCACCTTTAAACGTACATATAACATCACATCGCAATGAGACTTGCAGCGCAACAATAATACATAACATAACGGTAACGGTTCTCTTTACGAACCGACTCAAACATAGTTAGTTAACTTAGTAAGCCTAGAGAATGAAAACACCCTCATGATAAGCTTGTTACATCACTCGTTACCGTCCTGTTAGTCGGATGAGTAACTTAACTTAAAGATGGATCGGATATAGTGATCCGAACACACCGTACGTATTCCCCAACCGACGTGAGTCAGAAAAGCCTTGGTTAAGCTTAAGGGTGATTGAAGACCAACGAAGGAAAACAACCAACAGAGAGGGAGCTAAAGAAAACTGTATACATCAACTCCCAAACAACGCGCGACCGGAACAACCGGATTCCTCACTCCCCGGTTAGCACTTGTTAGAAGTCTCATTATTGGACTTAGTACATTAATTCACAAATAGATGGTTAGGTCTAGTTAGACACACACAAGGGTAGTGAACATACTAACACGCACAAACAACACATAACTAACACACGCATAGCCGTGGTTAGAACATTCCCATGGTTTGGGTCGTTAAATCCGAATACCGATCTATTTTGTAATCCTAGAGTCGGTTAGTTAAGTTTAGCACCTACTTAAAGCTAAACGGTATCGGAACTACGCACGCCACATAATTAAACAATTGTAAACTCATTACATGTTTTATCTTAAAAGGTGGCAAACATTCAGAAAAACACATTGGCATACAAGCCAGTGTAATCCGGTAGGACACAGGTTGCAAGAAAACCATACCTGTCACCAAGGTCCACTCTAATGTGTCCTCTTATGTTCCTCGAACAATTCTCGAACAACTGGTAACATTACAATTACTTTCATTAACATCGAGGTAATATGATTGTTTAACGTCTAACGCCCATAGTTAACCCCGTTATCCCGTTACACTTAATTTTTACTCTTGTGTTAAGTTCACAACTCTCACATCAAACCTAACACTTGTTTACACATTTTAAGGCCTTTACATGTCACCAAACAAGGCCTAAACATCATCTAAAACCATTATCATTCAATCCCCATCATTAGGAGCCTTAAACAATTTTTTCTTCATCTCTAGTCTGGACCGCCCCTCTGGGGCGGTCCCAGGGGCGGTCCACATCAGAAGCTCCTACGGCTGCATAATTCCACTGGACCTCCACAGGGGCGGTCCTAGGGGCGGTCCAGAACAGACCCATTTTTCAAAGGCTTTTCTCCTCATTTTGAACTCCAAATTCACCCCAATCTTTTCCTATGATACATAGTTGTTCACAACATACTTCTCCATATGTTTTAACATTTTTGGCACACTAAAACCCTCTCTAATCATCCCAAAAACTCCTTAAACTTTTACTCAAACTTTTACTAAATCCTTAACACTTAGAACATTTTACTTACACTTGTAACTTGTAATTTTTGCTTAAAACTTCCACTAACCTAAGTGTTCTTCCACCACAAGATAACCACTCCTAAAGCATCATTTTGCATCACACTCATCCCCTTTACACATACTCCTCAAGTCTTTCCCACAAGTTCATAATTAAACCTTCACAAGGCATTACACTTCCATTGTTCACCAAACTTTGCACAAGACTTTACCACACCTCCACCATGACCTTGGTGTATCTAGAAATCATCCATTAGTTCTCTAAATCTCCAAGACTATGCTCAAGGCATCTTGTAACACCCCCAACTCAATCCAAATGTGGTCTGCAACTTAACAGCATACATATAAACATGTCACAGCGGAATTCTTTACACTCCAGGACCTTGCCACGGTCTGACTACAGAATATACCGAACATTAGTACATAACAACCTTAACCAAATACATATCCTTCTTACAACCCCTAACATCCTATACATCTTACTAACTCAATTGCCATACGAGTGTACATGCACAACTCGTAGGCCACGCTTAACCCGTAACACTTGTATCCCTTCTTACTCTCGCGACGGCCGCCTCCTGATGTTCACCTATGTAGTAAAAACAGCCCCCAAAGGGGGTCAGCACGAATGCTGGTACGATCCTCTCATGGCCCCCAAGCTAACGTGGCTACGACGACTAATTGTCGATAGCATGGAGGTTGATTAGATGCATAACATAATAGTAAGTGCAGTAAACAACAAACCAAATTGAACAGTCAAAGTTCACACACAATGAACGACTTAAATGCGTTTCCTTAATTAGAGAGTTAATTATTTAACTCCTTAAGTTATATTTCCTCTTATTCTTAGTCCATCCTTATCTCACCTCAATCTTAGTCTTATCTTAATCTTAGAAACAACCATCCTTTAAAAAGGAGTGGATGTAGTTTATCTTAGTCTTAATAATACAAACCATCCTTTAAAGAGGAATGGTTGCAACTTATCTTAGCCTTACCTTATGTATGCTAACCATCCTCTCATTGGGAACAGGTTAGCCCTTAGTTCGTTGTTTATTTTTGTAGGGCTTGGTTAACCCTAGCCAGCAGCAGGACACTGACCGGCAATAGACAACATTCTTAAATTGTTGGGGATGTAGGCTTGATCCCCCCACGCCATCTTAAAGCCACCTACCTTGGACTGGATGTCCAATGTAGCCGAGCCGGCCAACCGACCCAAGGCTACTAGTCCGAGGACTAGTCCTTAAGCGGAAGTCGGATCTGCTATAGATACCGACCCCCTTTCCTTAGCATGCATGACCGGAGTCAGTCCCGGGTTCCTCACTCCCCCCTTAAGTTCCAATTAGTAGTAGTCTCAAGACCATGTTTGTTGGTTAACCTCTTTCGGTTTATATCAAACTCATATTAGGGAGTGTTCCTTAGTCTCACTCAATTCCTTACTAAACGTTGGTTATAAGTTCTCAAGGTATGTTGTGTTAGTTTTCACACATCACACAACAATACAATAAACATAATATTCTGGTTGCATGCTTTATCTTGTTTAGTGAGCACACAAAAACAAATAGCACACAACCGAGGGACACCTCGTTAGCAAGCAGGTCACAAGAAGAACTGTACCGTTCACCGTTGGTCGTTCGGTTGCTTAATCTCTTCCGGAGTCCAATTTCAAAGTCCTAGAACATTCATTTAGTTTTCGGTTGTTAATAACTTATCTCAATTCAACTTACTTAACTTACTAAACCCTTAATGATTCCCACCTAACATCTCTTAAGTTTTACAACTTAATCTTACAAACTTAACCTTAAACTTTTAAGTTTATACTTAACTTAATCCCTTAGGTCCTTATACCTCTAATCATCATTGCCCTCTTAATGGGGTACCATTAATACCACTAAACTCTTAGGGTTTTTTTTTTTAAGCCTTAAGGGTAGTCCGACCCACCGTCCGACCCAACCAACTGGGTCGGACCATTCAGTAATTTTCTGTCTTCTAAGCCTCACCTGTCCGACCCATGTCAACCCAAGTCCTCTGGGTCGGACCGTTCCAGAACCCTTAACTGGCGTCTAACAGAGGGTCCGACCCAAACTTGGGTCGGACCCCTAGGTCGACGCCACCAGAACATGTCCAAAAATTGTTAAATCTTCACCAAACTTATCCTCAAGCCTCCTAATGTGTTCTAACATCATTTAGACCCTTAAACCCACCATTAATCATCCTCCAAACTCATTAAAATAACCTCCAAATATCATTCCAACCTTTAGCTCGATTCTTGCAAGAAATTCCTAACACTTGTTAATTAACTCCTTATATTTCCAACATGTACATTTTGCCTAAAACTTCAACTATCCAAAGTGTTTCTTTTCTACCCATATAACTCCTCCTTAACATCATTACCTTCCATCTTTGCTTGTTAAACATTCCAGGTCATCTTGCATGTCCATACACAATTCTCTTCTTTTCATTTGTTACTCATCACTCCTAAACTCTTGAGCTTACTTATACATTTCTTTCCATTACCTTAACTCCTTGACATTGTTCTTCATTTACCTTGACCTTGCAACACCCTCCTTAGACATTTCCACCCCTTTTATGCAACTTACTCACCATTCTCATGATCATACACCCTCATACGTTTCTAGTCATTTTCCTTGACGACTTACAACATTCTCCTACAATCTTCACTTCCACCACCCAAATCCACACATTACCATTTAAACTAAACCTTACTAGTCCACCACTAACATCACCACCTCTTACACAAACTTCCCGAAACTCTCATTGTTCTACTCTTAGTTCATACCTAAATCATCTCAAAGCATTATACATCGTTTCCTCCAGATTTTTGCACAAGTCCTACATTCCTCATACCATGGTTTTGGTGTGTTTAATACACTCACCAATCCTCTAATTCTTCCTAGACACTCTAGGTCATTCTCATCCTCATGAACTTCTTAGTTAACTCATTTCCACTCAAATTCCTCTTAATGATCCCTAGTGAACCCTAGGTAATATCAATTCACAACCATCACTTAAACACTTCTTTTTCTACTCAAATTTCGCCATAGCTCCTCTAGTATATTATCATGCCCATAAGCATTGTTTTCCTCATTCAACCATCTCATACACATCAAGTTCTTTCTCATAATATTTTCTCACCCAAATCAACCCATTCACAACAAACTCAATATATTGCAATAATCTTAAATTGAATAGCACCAATGGCTCTTAAATGACATGGCTCTTAGGCCCTTAAATGACTTAAACTTAAACACTGAATTTCCCACATATAAAAGCCTTCAACCTGCAAATACACCCATCAATCTCATAGTAGTTACAATACTCTTAAAATCCATCTTAAACTTATATTACTAACTCATTCTCATTGGCTCCTTGGTCACAAGTTCACAAGCTTGTTTAAACTCTTTTTCCTAGGTTATATAACCCATTACCTAATGTAAGCCCTAGGCTACATTGGTACTCCTCTAAAACTCATTCCTTAAACCTTAAACCACCATTAGGTAAGTAACTTACCTTGTTTTCTCAAGCTTATCTTATCTTCCTCCTTAGATCTTCTTCTTGAATGAATATCGGCCACCACTTAAACTTCCTTTGCCAATGTTCTAACCAATATTCAATGACTCACATGAGTACTTAAACAATACACTAACCTTAAGGAGTAAACCCTAGGTTAAAAATGTGTTCTAAGGTTTTGAAATGAATGTTTTACCTTGGAGTCTTAAGATAGGCTTGGATATGAATAAATGAGGACCTCCTCTAGCCCTTGGAGAATAGAATTAAGCTAGAACAATGGATAAAACAAGGCTCCATGAGAAGGTAATTTTTGGCCATGTAGAAGAAACGATGGAAACATGGTTTTTCTTACATTTTCCTTACCTTGAATGAATGGAGAACCAAATGGGCTCTTCAAACTTGATTTTCCCCCATCAATGGAGTTTTCTCATGGCACCAAACTTGAGCTTTGAAGGATTTGAGAAGATAGGAAGATAGGTCTTGGCCTAACTAAGAGAAATCTATACTTGGTTTTTGATTTGGAGCAAAGATGAACACTTGGTGAGCAATTGAAGGTGGAGCACCCATGGATGGAGCTCTCTCGGTTTTGGAGCAAGGGAAAAGAAGAAGAAACCGTGGGAAGAAGAGAAATGAAGAGAGAGAAGAAGAAAGGCAGGCTAATATAAGATATTTGCTTTATAAAAGCAAATAGTAACTCCTTTTACTTATCTCTTCTTTTCTTCCTTATTTGATGAAGTCTATGGTGACTCATCCTTAGAAAACCGGCCCCCTCTTTATAACCAAGATATTTATGGTCTTGGTTGACCAACTAATTGACTTATATTGATTAAAACTTAAACTAGTCACTATTTGGCACTATTCACAAATCAGTGCCCATATTTCTAAAATTTTTGATTTCCCATTGATTTAGGCTTCCTAATGTGATACTAATTAGTACACATGTTGATTAAAGAGTAATGATGGACATTTAGCCACTCAAAACTCAATTCTAAGACAATTTCTCAAAAAGGTGCTTTAAGGAGTCTTAAAGCACATTTTGTGTTTAAGCTTGTTTTTGAGCTTGGTTTTCTTTGCTAATTGATTTAAAATGTTCATTAGCATATTACTAAAGTCTTATAATGGTATTTGGGTGCTAATCAAAGTCACTCCAAGCTTAGAGCACGTTTTTGCCCAAATTGCCCTTAAGGCGTTTTCTTGTGTTTTCCTTGGTTTAAATTGTCTAACAATCTTTCAAAGGCATATTATAGCCTTACCACATCATAAATTGATGTTTACTTAGCATACTTAGGTTTGGGGTATTTCACATCTTAACACTTAAGAACACCTTAATTCACTTTCTTTCACCATCTTAACACTTAACAATTCCTAGTACCTTCTTGGTCATAAAATCTCATTACAACACATAAACTCCTTTGTTTATCAACTAAATTTTTCCATAGCTTCACTTGTATCACCTTACACCAAAACACATAGTTTTTTTTCATCCTTTAACCATCAAAGACATTCACCTTCACAAAGATTCTTTACACACAACTAAACCTTTAAACACACTACATCACATATAGTGATGAACTTAAATTGCTTGGCACTTAGGCCCTTAAATTGCATTAAACTTAAACACTGAATTTCCACATTTAAATGCCTTCAACCTGCGAATACACACAACAATGCTCCCATGTCCTTTTACTCCACCTTGTGGATAGTTTTCTATCTCATTTCCCATTGGCTCTTTAGGTTAATTATTAAGAAAATATCTCATTTCCTAGTACATAAAACTACATTAAGAGAGGTCATTTACCTCTTTGTTTTCTAAGCTTTCTCACTTGTTTTCTCTTGTTTTTCTTGATTGAAAATCGGCAAGGAGCTTTTATCACTTGTCAACCTTCTAACCAATACACATATAGGGGTAATGAGCATTAAGTTTACTACTCGACTCAGACTAATTAACCCTAGGTTTACATAGGTGTCTTAAAACACTAAAATTTGATGATTACCTTTGGAATTTGAAAGAGAGCTTGGTTAAGTAGCAAGATAGGACTCCTCCTAATCCCTTGAAGATTGAATTAAGCTAAGAAGAGAGCAAGACAAGGCACCATTGTAAGGTGAATTTTCGGCTATACACAAAATGATGGGAACTTGGTTTTTCTTAGATTTTTCTTACCTTGAAGCAAAGGAGAATGACAAGGCATGAAAATATGAGCTCAAGTTCCTTCAATGGAGATTCTTCATGGCACCAAAATGGAGTTCTTGAAGATTTGAAAAGATAGGAATGAAGCTTGCTCCAACTAACACAAATATGGTCTTAGATTTGATTTGGAGCATGGAGTTGGATTTGGCAAGGAAATGAAGATGGAGAAGAGAGGTTGCTGTAGCAAGAACGACTTGGAGCTGGGAGGAGGATGAAGAACATGGTGGGAGCAAAGGAGAATGAAGAAAAGTGAGCTGAGAGGTAAATTAAAGAGGTATTTTATGTTATAAAGCAAATAGTGCTTTTACTTTAGTTTCCCCCTCTTTATTTGCTTGGCTGTCAATGGTGGTGACTCAACATGTCTAAACCGTGCCCCCTTTAGTATATAACATATATATGGCCTTTGTTGACCAATTAAACAACTTATGTTGACTTATAACTTAAACTAGCACTATTTGAGCACTATTCACAAATTAAGGCACATATTTGTGAAATTTTTTATTTACCATTGATTTAGACTTCCTAATGTGATACTAAGTAGTACACATGTTGATTAAAGAGTAATGATGGACATTTAGCCACTCAAAACCCATTTACAAGACAATTTTTCAAAAATGTGGTTTAAGACTCCTTAAAGCACATTTTGTGTTTTAACTTGTTTTCAAGCTTGGTTTTCTTTAGTAATTGATTTAACATGTTCATTAGCATGTTAATAAGGTCTAGGAATGACCTTTAGGTATTATACAAGTTACACCAAGTCTAGGGCAAGTATTTGCTTAAATTGACTTTATGGTGTTTTCTTGTGTTTTCTTTGGTTTCATTGTCTACCAATGTTTCCTAAGGACTTAATTAGCCTTATCAAATCATAATTAAATGTTATTAAGTCTTGGTAGGCTCTTTGGGTCCTGACCAAGTTCACTCCATGCTTAGAGCATGTTTTTGCTCAAATTGTGTTTATGGTACCTTATTGTTTTTACTATGGTTTAAATTGTTCACTAATGTTTCTAAGGCACATTTTAGCCTTAACATACCATAGTTTAATGTTTAAACAACATATCAAGGTTTGGGGTATTTCATCCATGGGTAATATAGTTGACTACTAGGGCTTCACTTAACATTTATTTTTGGTACATATCTAAGAGACCAGTTCCTCTCTTACATCTTTTAGTAAGAAGATTCTAAATTTCTTTTAAATGTTCTCTTAGGCAACCATAGACAACTTATGAAGAAAAATTTCATGCTTAATAGTAGTTCAATTTGATGCAATGACAATTTCACTTGTCCTTGTATAAGCTTCAAATTTTAAGTATCGCAAGAGGTAGTCCAATTTCATGAGAGAGTTAACAATGCTTATAGTTCTACACGTCCAAGTATTGTAGTTAGGGGGTGAAGGGTTGGTGGTTTAGTTGCAATATTTAAGGAGATTGATTTCATCAACTATGCCATGTCACTTATGCTGGCAGGGTTTTGTGAATTATTAGTTAAGGACTTTCATAGTAATTAAGCTAATTTGGATCATATTTTATAATTCTAAAAGTTATTTTAGATCGTTTACCCTTCCAATCACAGTCATACACAAGTTATTGTTAAGTTCCCCATATAGAATTTTTTTGAAGTCATAATTTTGATTTATAATTTAAGGATTACATAGGATGAAGTTGTGATAATCTTTAAGGCAAACCAGATGGGTAGTTTTGAGGAATAGGATCCACCAAGGATAACCCGTATAGTACCTAGATCTATGATACCATTCTGACTATGAGACGGTTAGGCCGGCCCGTACCAAGAGACCTCCAGCCCATTTACAAGAGTAGTTTTTATCTTTAGTATTTGAGTTAGTAATAAGAGAGTATTTTAGATATTGTTTAGATATTTATCCATTTCATGAATTTTTTTCTATTTCACGTTTGAATTTCTATCTCTCTCCCTTTGTCGGTTCCTCCCTCCCTAGCCGGCTTCCCCATCTGGCACATCCCTTCCTGGCACAGACTAACTTGACTTGGTAAGAGCTTAACAGGTTCCAAGGCTGAAACTTCAGACCAACTACACTTGAGAGAACTAGAAATAGGTAAAAGAAAGCTAAACCACCAACTAGACTTACAAACTTCACTAAAGTAGAAGAAACTTAGGCTTCGATAATTTATTGAACCCCAAAACCGACATGCAACATCAATTCTGCACCATATATGGATGCCGCAGTCAGAGGATAGCTGGATCTACACCAGATCTGAGGTACACCAGTCGCTGGTGGCTGGAGAATGAACAAGTGACGGTGGCGAGTGGTGGATGTGGTGAAGGCGCCGGTGAAGAAAAGGCAAAAAATGGCGGTGAGGAGGCAGCATGGCGGCGGCGGCATCAAACCAGCTGTGGCAACAAGGAAGCAGCGAGAATCAGTTGAGTGAAATTAGGGAAGAAAATGAGCTTAGGGATGAGAATGACTATGGATTTTTGCATGCTACAGGAACCAACAAAAGAAAAAGGGAGAATGAGAGAGCTCCTCTCTCCCTTAGCTACATCATTTCTTCTGTCTACTTTGTTGTTTTTTCTTTCTTTCTTTAAACTAGACTAAGTGTTTCTATACAGTTCCCCATATAGAATTATTTAACTATCTATAGCATAAAAGTCATTCTAGATGTATGCTGGAGTTGTTGAAATTCTGAAGAGCGATACGAACTAAAGAGTGGAATGAAAACATGATAATCTGTAGAAACTAACCATATAAATGAAAGTGAGTATGTTGGAGATCAAGTGTGAGTCCCACATTGAAAAATTATGTAGCTAGCAAGTACCTTATATAGCCTAGAGCTACTCCACCTAATGCCAATTGGTTTTAGGATGGAATCTCATGGGTTATTGGGCCTTGCTAGTCTATATGGGTATTTTATATAATTCCCTCCATTGGGCCTATTCCTCCCCCCCCCCCCACAAAAAATTTCTAACATGGTATCAGAGCCCAGGTTTTGCCTTGGGTAATGCACCACTGCCTCCAAACAGGGTGCTGCACCACTGCCTCCAAACAGGTGCAATGTGGGAGGCCGCGGAGGTAAGAGACTCACACTTGAGGGAAAAGGATGTTGGAGATCAAGTGTGAGTCCCACATTGAAAAATTATGTCGCTAGCAAGTAGCTTATATAGCCTAGAGCTACTCCACCTAATGTCAATTGGTTTTAGAATGGAACCTCATGGGTTATTGGGCCTTGCTAGTCTATATGGGTATTTTATATAATTCCCTCCATTGGGCCTATTCCTCCCCCCACAAAACCTTCACCAGAAATCTAGTCAAAGTGTGAATAAAAACCACAATAATATTTACCACAATTGAATTCAAAACAAAGAAGTAAAATGCAAAGAAAGAAACTACTATTAGTATTTCATTCTTTGAATCTAGAGAAATACAAAAATGGTTTGGATCTAATGTAGAATCATAAAAAGCACAAAGAGGTGTGAGTGATAATGGTTGATGTTCTCTGCGTGCCATAATGAGGTACATGGATGTTCTGGTCATGTAATATACTCCCTCCTGTTCAAAATAAATGTCGTTTTAGACATTTTCACACTTTTAAGAAAAGTTTAAAATGACTAGTATGTCCTTACTTTTTATATGGGAAGAATAAAAAAGTAAGTTATTTTATTGGTAAGATAAAAAAGTAGCGTTTAATGACATTAATAATTAAAAAAGTAAAAAGGGCAAAAGTAGAAAGTAAGATATAAAAAGTCTAAACGACAAATAATTTGAACATAAGTCTCAAGTCTAAAAGACATTTATTTTGAATAGGAGGAAGTATAACTACTTAGCTACAACCAAATATAGTGAAATGTTGGAAGATGATTCATCATTAATACATTTTACGAATGGAGACATATACGAGTTAAGTCTTATCAAGATATGTATCAACTTCAAGTTCAATTGTTTCATATTTATCAAATGTATTTCAACAATTACATAAATAGTTTGCCAATAAATTCGGCTTCGTTACTAGGAGTTGTGAACTTCGTGTAATAGTCACAAACATAGTCATTTCTTTGATTGATGAGACCAACTTTCTCTATAAATTAAACACTTTCAGCCCACTTACAAGATAGAATATGGTACAAAACTATTTTAGATGTCTAAGGCCAACTCAATACATATAACACCCTTCAAAATATTTTCTCATAGAAAATTATCAACCATGATGTATCTGGAGCACTACATCTCTCTTATACCAAAAAATGGTCAGAATCCTCATTAAGTTATGAGATTGTTCGATTGTTGAAATCAACCCTTTTTTTTACCTAAAAAGACAGTTTGAATCGCCCATATCTATATGTAAGAACAAGTAGTAGAACATCTGGAAGTTGTGCTTAGTTTCATATTCTCTAAGGGTTGCAAATAGTAGGGATCATTCATATATACAACTTCATTGTACCTTTCAGTATCATTAATAATCATCATGACTTAGTTAAGACTAAATAAAATACACATAATCTACATAGCTGGAAATAACCAAGAGAGCAAAAGTAAGCTTATATAAGTGTTGCTCCAATACCATGATAAAAATATCATTATGATCATAATGAATTGGACAAACAAAATAAATGATTTACAGAAGTAGCCACTTCTATTTAGTTATAAGGCTCATTATTACAAGAGTGAGACTATTCAACTGATGCACACAGCAGATTCCACACATGCACACTCATACATGCATAAACTAGTCAAGCAACGTGAGGTCAAACAGTTTGTCTAAAGCACGAACAGAGAGGATCATTATCAATTAATAGATGAGGAAATTGTTAATGAAGAAAAGTGTGATCAGTTTGTAGGTGTTTATTAACTTATGGTCCAAGCAAGTTAGTTTAAAAGAAAATATCTCTAGCAGTTGAACAAAAGTAACGCGATTTGTGGGGAAGGCGTCAAAATGTTGTGATGTGAACAGTACAAATGCCAATAAAATAGCATTTCATTCCCAAGAATAACTGGAAAAACACTAGAAGATTAAGGCATAACTCATCACTATTGATATTTAAGTTGTAGTTCATAATGAATTTGTAATCCATGATGCTTTTGCTAATAGACTTCTGATGATCAATTGTATCAAGCTCTTCTTGAATGTCACCTCTGATAGTATTCTTGAGATGATTCTTGATACATACAATTGATGGACATTGAAGATCTCATGATTTCATCAAGGAAAAGTTAAAAGACAAAATAGATGTAAAGAAGCTATGATTAATAATGTTCAAGTTCAATTGTTAATGTTCTATTAACTCCTTTTTTTTTTTACTCTATTCCTTAGGGATGATTACTTCTCAGCCGGGAAAACTATTGTTGCTAAGAAATGATGATAATAGCAACCATGATGACAACCTCTTTGTTAATTTGCTAGTTTAGACTGTAAGAATTGTTGGCTGCTGAGTAGCATAATCCAATTATTTGTGTCAGTCCTATAAGGATTTATGCAATTCAAATACTCTTTTATGGATCTAATTAATAGTCCCTTGTTGTTGATTTTGCACTAAAAGCCTATAAATTGGCTGAAACATTGTACAAGGTTCCAAAGTTGTATTAAAAACATCGTAGTTTCATGCGATTATTTGGAAGTAATGGTATTGAATTGTTTGCATCACTCAATGTCCATAGTTCCTCGCTACTTTATGTGTGGTTTGTAAATGTCTTTCATGCATTGATAATGCAGCTCTTGATAAGTTTTATGGCAAAGCCTACAAGAGGAAAAGGCAATAAATAAGAATATCAACTAGGAGGATAAGGATATTGTTTAAAGTAGTTATGGTTTAGATATTATCTTTATGGATAGTTAACTATAGTATTTATTAGTGAGAGTAATTATGGCTTAGATATTTTCTTTAGGAATAGTACACTGTAGTATTTATTATTATGAGAAAGTTGTTATTAATTCAGGATGAGTATTTTGGTAAGTATGAGTATATAAATAGAGGGTATGGGTTTGTATTAAGGCATCGATCAATTGAATGTATTTTGGCCTCATAGAGGATTCTTCGGTAGAGGGCGTACTTGTAGCTCTCTAATTCCTATCAATATTATCTAGTTCTTAAATTCTATCATTTTGGTATCAGAGCTCTATCTAGGGCCTAGGGTTTTAGAGGGAGTGGAAACTTAGAAATCAAAGAACGTTTGAAAGATGGAGTTTCCAAGTGACGTTTTTGAACCTCTAGCTTTTTATGGTGTTGACCCGCACGGATGGATGAGCAAAGTGCAGTTATACTTCATAACAACAACATTGAAGATGACAATTGATTCATGGTCGCCGTATATTGCATGGAAGGGGAAGTGTTTGAGTGGTTGGCTTTGGATATCGTTTGGAAAGCTTTCTTGGAAAGAATTTCAAGGATTCTTGATGGAACGATTCCAGCCTACATTAGCGATGGACTTGAACGCATAGAACAGAGGTTGGGAGGTTTTAAAACAAAAACAAATGGAAGATGAAGAGTAGTTCATTGAGATCCCTAAGTGCATGCAGTGGAGGTTGGGAGAATTGCTATAAATAATCGGTCATGGTTTTTTATTGAACACGAAGCATGGTCAATCGAGTCAGTATTGTAATGATTCAGATATGAAGCATTCTTTCAAGTCGTAGATGGAAACTGATCCGTTGAAGGACTCATTTGAGTCAGAATTGCATATACGTATTTTGCCCCCACTGGAAAGGAAATTGTTTCAGATGCGGAATTAAAGGTCAAAGACACGGAGAAAAGAATCACCATTGATGAAGTAAACGAGAGAAAGATTGATTGATTGAACCAATCAGAGAATAAAGTTGGATATCAATGGACGGAAATGATCAAGGTGAATGACGAGTTTGTATTTCAGATTGAGAAGAAAAAAAATCAAAGTGATGACAAAGTAAACAAAGGATTCAAAAGCTGCAATTCCCATGGATGTGGTATTGATTTGGAGAGAAAAGAAAAATAGAAACGGGATGAGACGGGAAGCGAAGATGAGAAAAAGGGAAGAGGGTCGCAAGCTACGAGTAGTGACAAGAAATCACCTTGTAGGAGTGCAGGAAATTGAAAGAAGATTGAGGCAAACAAAATTCGTTCGAATGCAGAGAAAGAGGTGGAGGCGGATAAAGAAGAAAGTGAAGAAGATTTTTAATGCACCTCATAATCACTCTATCCCAAGATTTACTTTTTCTCCTAAATTTTCCAGTTGTTCTTTAAGTGCTTTAGTAGGTGGCGATTTCACTAGAACCCAATCTCTTATGGCCGACTTGATCAATTAAAGGGAGAGAGAAGGAGGCAGAAAAAGAAAAAAACGAAGAAGATTTTAATACATGAGAATCGCTTAAACTTTAACAGTACTTCGACGATTCCAACATTCTTGGCACACTCCAAAGCCTGTTGTTTCTCTTTAAATTTGCCCAAACCGGTTTATTTTTTCAAACTGGTATGTACAGGGTACTGGTTTGGTTTGTTATGAAGCAAGACGGACATCCTTGGGAGGCTCGTAGGCAAGACAATCCAGCGGCTGATGCAACATGGGAAGAAGTGGCCGCTATTCAACAACAATTTTCTTTTTCCACCTTATTGACAAGGTGAATGTGCAACGAAGGAGTGATGATAAGGAAACTCTTGATAAGTTTTATGACAAAGTTTACAAGAGGAAAGGCATTAAATAAGAATATTGACGGTTTAGGAGGATTAGGATATTATCTTTAGAGTACTTATGGATATCGTCTTTAGGGATAGTTCACTGTAGTATTTATTAATTATGGTTTAGATATTATTAGAATGTTACCTTTAGGGATAGTTTACTGTAGTATTTATTAGTATGAGTAATTATGGTTTAGATATTATCTTTAGGAGTAATGGACTATAGTATTTATTAATGTGAGAAAGTTGTTATTAATGCATGATGAGTATTTGGTAATATGAGTATATAAATAGAGGGTAGAAGTTTTGTATTAAGACATCGATCAATTAAATATATTTTGGCCTCTTAGAGGATTCTTCTGTAGAGGGTGACTTGTACCTCACTAATTCCTATCAATATTATCTAGTTCTTCTTAAATCCTATCATGCATGTAAACAAATCTTACAAAACATTCTTTAAACTAAGTCATTGGCTACAATTGTGTACAGCTAATTACTACCTACATACATGGGTAAAAATGAATATTATTTTAACAACAAGAATAAAGGACATTCAAATGGCTAAACACATGTCTATGCGTGCATTGTTTTGTGCAATTTTCCATACAGCTTGTACATTTGTGTATGTATTGTACTTTTGTTATTGAATGGGTCGTTATACCAACACCAGAAAAAAAGACAGAGAGGTTACGAATTTTATGACTTAGAAAAAAGTTTCTCTCTCAAAATACATCTTAAAAAAGAAAATTTCTAAAATTTAATGTGAACAAAACTTGATCAACATTAAAATTATGGTGACCAACGTGACCGAACCGGTTGGGAATAAAGCCATCCGGAACTAGACCCCCCCCCCTCTACTAAAGTGGTTATGAATCTTCTCTTTGGCTTTGGGACCGAACCGTATTTGACCAAGATCGGAACCCTTATTGGAACTAGCTGGAATCGAAACTAGGTACTGTTTGGTGTGAGACTGAGTCCATGGAATCGAAACCAGAATCGGAACCGTTGGACCCACTTGGAACCGTTCAATATGCCCCGACTCCCTTAACTTGATTTTGGTAATGTTCGATTTTTTTTACCTTTGGAACTGAAACCAAAACCGAAACCAGAACCGAATTTAAAGAAGTAGGAAAAAATTCAGAAGTGGAACCGAATCTAGAACCTAACTGGAACTGGAACCGGAACTAGAATCGAAACCATAACAGGTCAAAACCACCCGAATAAGTTTTCTGAATCCACCCTTCAGAACTGAAACCAAAACCACCTCAGAATTGGTCTTGGCCGTTCCAAATCTGAATCTTCTGTTCGGAAACAGGAACCAATGGAACCAGAACCGAACCGGTCGAGAACCGTGGCAACTATTAGTTAAAATTAGCCTGGAAAACGTTTGGTAGGCCGAGTTAGCCTCAACCCAATCCAACCCATTTAGAAAAGTGTCAACCCTAACCCAATAAGCCCCTAATAACCCATTTAAACTGTCTAAATAAGTAATGTAATATAAAAACATGAATGTCATAGCAGGTTGCAGTATAATGCATATGAATCCTAGACTTTCTATAGAATTTGAATGTTGTCAAACTGTCTAACGCCGACATGCTGAAGACTCGAGCTCTTGACCGTCTGGACGTTGCTAAGATGACCGCGATCATTTTCTTCCATGAATTCAGGGTAGGATCTTGAGAAGTCTAAACTGGGAAGGTTTCTTGATTGGAAATAGGCTCTTGGGCCGAAGATGGTTTCATGACTGTTGATAGGCACTTGGGCCTAATAATTTTGAGGGTGTGGCACTCAGGCCAAATTTTTTATGTATAGGCGCTTGGGCTTGAATGATTTATGAAATGTGAATTGGTGCTTGGGCCGGAATGTTTTTGAGAATGTGGCACTTGGCCGGAAAGTGTTTGGGCTAGAAATGAGGCACGGAGGCTGGAATGATTTCTAAACCGCACCTAGATGTGTGGGCCTGAATACTCTTAATCTAGAAGTTAGGCATACGGGTTGAAGGAAACTGTATGGAATGTGAATGGGCCACTGGGCCTAGAAGGAAATTTTGAAGTCTATGATTCATTTGAATTCTTGTTGGGCCTTCAGGCCAGAAATGATCCATAATCGTTTTTGTTAATGAATGAATTATGAAAACTATCTTGAACTTAAATGTATCATTGAATGGGCCGAAACGTATATGAATGGTTCTGATTTGGCCTAAAAGATGACACCTAATCTAGGATTTTAGGCCAGAGCCTGGACAAAAAGTTTACCAAGACTAGAATGGGCCTTTAGGCCAAAAAAGTTTTCAAGGGGAAAGGCCTGATTGATTTCTTAAGAGTTATTATTCATGGGCCTAACCCTAAATGTATAATTTAGATTGGGCCGAAAGGGAAATCAACTAGACCTAGATTTTTTGGCCGAAACCTAAATAACTCTTTTATTCAAAACAAACTAGGCCTTTGGACTACAAACAATAAAGTCAGACATTCGAGTTGGGCCAAACTGGGTGTAAGGAAAGCTTCTTCAGTTTCTTGGCCGATCATACAAACAAGCATGTTTCACACAAGTTCAACATGTCCTCACAAGACGCTTAATTAACCTGGATAAGGATCGATCCGAAGAGGTGCTTAAGGCTTGGGCCCAGGTCACCACAAAGGAATAGGGCTTGTACACTACTCTGTTTGGGCTTCCCCACTTTTTCACAGCTCCGTAAGGTGTGTGTCTACGGTCAGGTCTTGACTGACCAAACATTGGAGCCGAAGCCCGGGTATTAAAGGGATGTGTTAGACGACACCTCCCCTCTCTTTCCCCCACTTATTCACATCATCTAAAAAGGTGTGAGTCCCTAACAGAGGTCGCCTAGTGCGGGTCCCGGGGTGGAACGGTTTGCGTGGACCCTCACTCTCGCATGATGCATAAGTGCATACATTTAAAGTGCGCACAAAAGTAAACACACAAAAAATAAAGCCGTAAATAAACAATTTCGAGTTAAGCCCTCTTATCTAAAATTAAGTTTCAAAATCCCCAACGGAGTCACCATTCTGTGATGTTGATTTTGGTTGATAGAATCTGATCAGGTTTAGGTCCACTTATAACCAAGCTTTAATAACTATGGAATAGAACTATAATTATTAAATCCTAAGTTAGCTTATTGAAAAACCTATTATGAGTCGCCGGCTAATTTTAACTTACAGTAAATCAGGAAAGGTAAGAGTTTGGGTTTAGGGGCTTGGTATTCAACTTTTCAGGATTCAAATTACTTTCACTACCTTTCTAAGTCGTTTTTCCTCTTTTTATGTTACCTTATTATGGAGTCGGTTTGACTTAAGTGTGTGAGTTTCTAATATTTTGTGATTTTGACATTTTTAACTGAAAACTAAAGTAAAAATTGAAATTACCTAAACTAGGGTTTCAGAAGCCGAATTAGGTCAAATTTCAGTTATGTCCGTAGCCACGGACCTAATGTCTGAACCCACAGACCCTAATTAACCTAATTATGCAGAAATATCAAATTTGTAGAAAACAATAAAATTTAAAAAGTCCGGGACCACAGACAGAGCCCGGACATATGTTTAGAAAACCTAAAATTTTGAAAGAAAAAAATTAATCCTGCCACCGTCCGAGGCTGTCCGTAGGCAAGGACTAGCCACAAACGTGGTTTTTGTGCACTTCCTGGTGGTGCTTTTAGCTCAAATTTTATGGACTTGTAGCTTGAAAGATTCCCAAAATGTTAGTGATAAAAAGATTTTAGTTTAAATTCGAATTAGTGACGAAACTTAGTGAACAATTTATTAGACAGAAACAAAATGAACATCAATTCGGGAGCCAGAAAAGATTGGTTCGTTCCCACATTTTAAAAGGGAGTATATTAAGTCAAAGGGAGTTAGAAAACCTGGATTATAACTTGTCTTACCTTCAGGATTAGTTAGTTCCTTCACGTCGGGAATCCTCAGAAGCTCCGTTAATGGCAGTCCAGGATCAAGTTTGAACCGAGCTTCTGACCCTTGCTATGGTATTACCCACGTGTTTAGTGGTTTGATGGGTAATTGATGATCATTGAGCCAATGGGAGTTCAAAAACGAGTTTGGTGATGATTTTCATGGAATTTTGGTTTTGAATCGGAGCGCTGGAGTTCAAACGTGAGAGGTTGGTGACGGATGTGAATTCTCACTTCCTAGGGTTGAGAATGATCAGATTTAGTCAAGAGAAAAGATACCTTATATAGACAACACTAAAGATAGAGTAAACGCGTAAAAGACTGAAGTTTACCGGGATTTGGTGTAACACCCGGCGTGGTGTTCCTCCCACATCAGTTGGAGAGGAGAACAAAGTATGCCTTATAGGTACATGGATACCTCTTCCTTGTGTGACGCGTTTTGGGGCTAGTAAACCCCAAGAATAAACCGTGCGGCCTGCGTGCCAAAGCGGACAATATCACACATGTGGGCTGATTAGGCTGGACTGTCACAGATGGTATCAGAGCCAAACCCAGGTCGGTGTGCCAGTGAGCCCGTGAGAGCACTGGGCTCCCTAAGGAGGGTAGAGTGTAACACCCGGCGTGGTGTTCCTCCCACATCAGTTGGAGGGGAGAACGAATTGTGCCTTATAGGTGCATGGATACCTCTTCCTTGTGTGACGCGTTTTGGGGCTAGTAAACCCCAAGAATAAAACTGTGCGGCCTGCGTGCTAAAGCGGGCAATATCACACATGTGGGCTGATTAGGCTGAACTGTCACAGATTGTAACACCCTAGATTTTACCTCAAAAGATGTCTAATGAAAATACAAATCTAACGGCGCAAACGGCATTAAAAACGGACCTCAAACGAGTCCTAGAAAGGCAAAACAAAGTTGGTCCGAGCTTGTGTCCGGACGGACATGGGAAGTTCGGACACAAGTCGAGAGTTGAGAAGTCTAAAATCAAAGGCGTCCAAACTTGTGTCCGGACTTTGAAGTTCGGACACAAGTCGAGTTTCAAAGTCCGAAAATCCTTACGCGGCGTGTCCGAACATTGGTCCGAGCCTACAAGTTCGGACCTAAGTTGAGACTTGTAAGTCAACCTCGTCCTCGCATGCTGTCCGAACTTGAATGTTCGGACAGAAGTTCAGACACGACAAAACAGAGAAAACCTCTTGAACTCTCGGGGCCTGTCCGAACATGGATGTCCGGACGGACATTCGGACAGGTTCCTGTATGCGTTTAAAACAGTAGAACAGAGACCAAAAGCAAACCAAAATTCTTACCAATCCTTAATAAGGTCACTCAAGGAAAATGTGCATTTAAGCAACACTTATAGAAACAGCGGAAGTCTTTCTTGTAATCCAAGGTGCTACCGCCACATCCAAACCTTGGATGTTCAGGCTATTAAACCACAAAACATTCCAAAACATCAACTTAACATTGTGAAACCGAATATGCGGAGGCTTAAACTGTATTCAACAACAAAATATTATTAAAGAACCTAAAACGTTGAGCTCCAGAAACTCTTAAAACAACCAAAGTCTTAAAAGCAGTCTCAATTCTCCTATCACTAGGTCGTAGCGCATTCCCCATTTCCCCAAGTCAGCAATTTGTACCTGCGATCAGAAAACAACAATAAAAGCACGAAGGGATCGCGCAAATCAGTGAAACTGAGTAAATTCCATCTCATCACGTAAAATACATTTTAGAAATCCCTTTGAATTTAGATAAACGAAACACTCGAGTTTGCAATCCAGTAAACCATTTCCACACTTCAATGTTCAATAGTCAGGAAAACCATTCGGGGAGCCTTCAACTGGAGTATCCACAAAACAACCAAGCAGTCACAACGGACCGAAATATCAAATACCCTCACCCTAAGTCCTTAAGTGTGCACACCCCCTATGAATCATCAGTCCATAGAGTAGATCATAGAGCTTAATTGCAGTCATTGTATGCAGCGCAAATATATATATAATTCAGTGTAACCAATTCATGCTCACGGTGCAGAGAACCAACATGGTGAGTCATGGAGCACCACGAACCCCAAAATAAACAGAAACCGGTGAAGAACTCCCAAATCAAAACCATTAACAATTTCCAGAACACCAACCAATTGCACCACGTAAAGAACACTATGTAGGCTCATTTCTGCGCAGATCCCACTCTTAAAAAGGATGTGCTATCATCGATGTTGAAGCAGTGCTGGGACCACAAAAATAAGCTAGTCGACAAGTACATTCACAAGATGCTTGCTCTAGAAGATCCAGTGCTGCAGATCATGATGTCGGTGGAGAAATGCTACCATGGAGAAGTATGAAGGCATCACCGAAGAGCAATGGATAGAGTTTGTTGAATACCATCACTCACCGAAGTACAAGGTGGTTGTCATTGTCATATCTATGTTAAGATCTCTTATGAATTTTTTAGCGGTTTATTTCACCTAAAATAGTCATATTTATGTAGGATCTTCTTGAGAACAACAAGCATATGCGAACAAAAATCTCTTCTTGTATTGCATAGGTGGCAAAAGAATTTCTCAACATGTACCCGAGTGGGAGCAAAAGGGTTATCTGCCAACAAATGGCTCATTGGATGTCAGAGGTAGAAGAATGAAAGTTTGGGAATTAAGCCACATTCGTAAAAACTCAAATCCTAAAAATCCGTAATACGATGACGCCTAGAGAGCAATTATTGATCAAATGGTAAGTATTTAAATTCCTATAGTACAATGTTTATTAATATCAAATTGGACATTTGGCTTGTATATATAACTTTTGACAAATTAATAATTATATTTGTGTGTTGTATACAGGTGACTAAGCTCTCAACTCACCCAGGG
Organism: Limonium bicolor; assembly: GCA_023374045.1. Lineage (NCBI taxonomy): Eukaryota > Viridiplantae > Streptophyta > Magnoliopsida > Caryophyllales > Plumbaginaceae > Limonium > Limonium bicolor. The sequence goes on along the minus strand of CM041779.1, from coordinate 196,568,706 downwards.
TACTTGGACTTCAAAAAGGAATGGTGATCCTCTTACACGCGCTCTTGGAAAGAAGGATCATCTAGTTTCAGCCATTGATTTTGGTGGGCACGTTGGTATCCACGAAGAATTTGGTGTTCCCGGGTCTAGAAAAGGGGGCACAAAGTAGGATGATCAGCTACGAGGAGCATCTGATAGTGGTATCTGAAATGGAGCAGAGGATTCACCAGAGTGTTAACCAAAGAATCACTGAGGCTATGTCTAGTATCGATTGGAGAGGGTTAGCAACTGAGAGATTTCTCGATCACCAGTTGAGTCACCTAATCAAGAGCCGGATACACTATGTGGGGACATACACGTTTGAACCGTTTTCTCTATGCATCTCTCTAGGTTAGACCAACATTTTAATTAAATATGAGAATTAAGATTATTCACCTTTATAATCGTGTCATAGAACTAGGATTTCATAATTTCCATCTAAACCATTTCCACATAACATTCAGGCACCCTGTGAGTGCATGTTGTTTTTACAATCTGGATATCAGGATGTCATGGTGGCAGGAGGTAAAATTTTCCCATCCAATCCAAAGGACATTATGCATAGTGAACCACTTCGACATTACCATGCGTGGGTGCTTGTGGATGACTTTGTTGCAGAGTATGGTGATTTTGGTTTACCGGTGCTGATCCTATAGAGACCAACACTGCATTATGCACTACGACAGTGCAGTGGTCAGTTCGATTGATCAACTCTCGGGGTAGGTAAGTACTAAATCATTGCTAAAAAACTATTGATATACCACATTGCAACCATATGCTTACTTAATTAATATTTTAGGAAATGAGCTGGCCAAAATCTGATAAGAGAAAAGGAAAAGTGTTACTGCACCAGTACAATCAAAGGCATCCACCAATTTCATGGTTAGAGCTGATTTGGTGGAGCAAAGGATATCGATTGGCTTGTCAACTAATATGAAACTTCTGCACTCGGTGTTGCTGTTGACGTCATATTATAGTGATTCGATCACTGTGGAGGATGGCTAGGTATATTTCACTATCAAGATGCAGTAAGACAAGCACATCGATTCAAGATATATATATATGTCCGATTTCACCGAGGCGTTCCAGAGAGATTAGTAAGTGTCAATCATCAAGTTAGTTGTCATGTGAGTGACTACTACCTTATATTATTTGAATGCTTGGATCAATGCTGAATTAGTTTTTTTATAAAAGTAAATAGCCAATGTTATTGTCTTTATGATGTAGGCATGTGTAGTATAAGGCACTCGAAGTCCCACAAATGACAATTTTGGATTCATGTGTCCTGCTATGCGCTCCAAAATAACCATGATAAGTGATGTTCAAAGCCTTATACAATATATGACAAATGTTATCTATCAATGTGCTAACAAATCATATATTATGTTGCCTTATCATCAAGGGTATGTTTTTTTTAACTATTTCTCTTAGTATAATCTATTTATCAATTGTGTTAGTTGTAATAATGGTTTCAATTGTATTGTAATATGTGAACAGTCGACACTGGTGATTGTTTGTGTTGTTGATGAAGCACCTAAGAATCCTATAGTTTGACTCACTTGGTAGGAGTGCCAAGAAACCAAGGATCTCAACATCGACAATGAGGTGAGCTAGTTATCTTAAACAACATTTGTTATTATTTAGTAATAGTTTTTCAAAACTTCCGGTGGAATTACGTGTATTTAAAACTATATGTTTGATATACTTAGTTTCGTGAGAGCTTCATTCATGTTAATGGAAAGACAAATAAAGAACATAATTCCTTGGAACCTAGTCAAAGTATTCTTAATTACTTAATTTGCGTGATAATGTCTAGTTTACAAATGTTGATAGTACACTTGCAAGAATAATTGTGAATATGTGTGTATGTATAGTGTCCAGTGCAACCTAGGGGTCCAGAATATGGATACTATATGTCATGATTTATGCATGACATAGTAGCAGCGTCGACCCTTTTACCATAATCTCGTTAGACAAGGTATATAACATTTTTTAAAAGTTTTAGTTTATGTCTTTACATGTTGTTACACTTGTAGTTTTTAAATTAATGTTCATATTTTTCAAGGCTTACGAACAATTACTCGGTGGTGGTCACTGTGAAGATCCTTAAATAGTTGAGATGCTAGAGGAATGGTCGGAGTTCGTCTGCACAAATTTACTCACTAATTGATGATGAAGTTGTGTTGAGTACCTTTTGAACAATGTAGTTGTATTTATATGCATTTGATGATGCTGCAATGGTAGATTTGAAGTGTATATTGGTTATTTATTGTAATGAAAGTGTTTTTTTGTTGGTTTGTTTACTAGTAAATTATGGCGCGTTGTTGATATAGGCCGCTTTTATAGCTTTATGATTGTGTACTAGAGCGCCCCACTGTGGAGGCTGCAATATGATTCACTAAACAGGTCTGCTTGAACGATTTGGTGCATTGTGATGATATATAAGCCAGAATGGTAGGGGGGCTATTTCGGCGGTTCTTAGCCGAGGACCACCAAAATAGGTACATAAATATGGCCTATCTCGGCGGTTTTTAACTTACAACCCGCCGAGATAGATGTGCTTAGTTGTGGATTGTAGCGAGCACCTATCTCGGCGGTTTCATTGTCCAACTGCCAAGATAGGTCAACCTATTTTGGCAGTTCACAACTACTGAAATAGGTTCATAAGAACCGCCGAAATAGTCTATTTTTCTATTAGTGCTTGTTCTTAGTTGATCAAATCATATACCCCTGTATGATTTGAGGGGGGCTGTTAGAGATTAATTCTTTCATATTCCGTTCTGTCCCCATAACTTATTTTATCTCGTATGCATATGTTGGGACCTTTCTATTAATTAGTTAGACTTTATCTTTTTGTGTCCTGTAAACAGATATGTTCTTTATAATTGGTATCTTTGCAGAATTTACCAGAATATAATCATTTTATATTTTTCTTAATAAATGTGTAAATTTCTAAAAACACCCTATTTTGTAATGGAGGGATTACTATTTTCATAAATAAATGTAGTTTACATAAATATATTATATAGCCATGTTATAAATATAATGTAGTAGTAGAAAGACAGGCCGCTTTGGTAAATTCATGTTCTGATCATTCTTCTACGTTCTACCAATCATGATGAAAATTTTGTACAAATCCACTTTGATGTATCTATCCCCGTGCGCAACCCCGATTTGGCCATGGTATCTGGGAAATACACTAAGAAGGATATATTCATTGTACGTAGACACATCTGACAGATTCAACGAACCTAGACACGACTTCTTTCAAAAACGAGAAAAAAAAAAAAGCGAACCTGGACACAACAAAAGAAAATAAGAGCAACCAATCTTACTCCTCCCTGGAGAGTAGGACTTTTTGTCTGTCTCGAAATAGCAAAACACGACTTCGACTGTACACGGCTATTTTCCGCGTCTTGAGATTTACGTTGGACGATGTCGTGGAGGCAATCAAATTCCAAAAGATGGCAGCGGAATTTGACGAGGCGTCAAGGGATAAACGACCTTGCGGTGGGAGCAGTAGCAACAGTACTACTGGCGCAAGCAGCAGCGATGGTCGTTGTCATCATCGGGGAGTCTCTCCGACCTAGTTAACTCGTTCATCGAGAGCGGTGGAGAGGGGCGGCAACTGAGACTATACCGTTGAAGGAGATCCGGCTGAAGAGGGAGTAGAAGATATCCCGGCAAACAAGTCGTCGTATGAGTCAGAGAGGGAGGAGTTACTGAAATTGAAAAGACTGTTGTCACGCGGCGGTGATCAGGGAAGAGACGAGGTCGTAGTGAGGGAAAATAGACATGATTTAGAAGAGGATGTGATGAGTATAGAAACGGCGTCGTTTTTGGTGATTCATCTGCGTCGAAGAGGATACGATGCAGGTTAACTCTCTTACCTTGCATTACCTGATATGTTTTACTATATAGCTTAAAGCGCATAATTACGTAACGTGCTGGAACATAAACTGATACATCATACATATACAGGTCTATGCAAATCCAAGTGGGGAAAAGCAGTCGACATCCAGCAGGCACACATGACTACATCGATGTGGTCAATTCCCATTCCCGCTACATTGTGGAAGTTTTCCTAGCGGGTCAGTTCGAGATCGCTAGACCGACGGATCATTACACTGCACTATTGGCTGCGTTCCCGCGGTGCTGGTGTTTTTGGGAGGTGGAGGATCTGAAGCAGATCGTGAGAGTGATGGGCATTGCTATGAGGAAGTCGTTGAAGAGCCAAGGTTTACCGGTGGCTCCATGGCGGGCGAGAGGTTATATGTTCGCTAAGTGGTTCGGTCCTTATAAGAGGATGACGATGATAACCAACGTTAACGTTGGTGCTGATCCTTCCGCAGCAGCGTGGAGGGAGAGGAAATGGGCGGTGGTGGTGGTGGTGGGGTTTGAGCAAGGTTGTTCGAAGAGTTTGGAGGGTGCGAAGACGGAGACACTGGCGCTGGGGTTTTTAATTCGAATATGCGTAATTGTAGGGTTGGTTTTGTGCGGAAAAGTGTAGGTTCAAAGATGAGGGTTGGGCTGTTATCCGCTGCCTTTCAAGGGAGATGACATTACATTATGCTGCAGGCCTTGTGGCTTAGAACTAGTAACTGTACTGCTGTCTTGGTTGGAATACTGCATGTACCATAATGAGTAGCTACTCAATGCATTTTCAATAATGACATGAAGAAAATCAGTCTGCATGAGTCCACCTACAACTACAAACTGAGCATCCACATCATAGCTTTTTTTAAGAATTTCTTAGTGACACAAAAGGAAAGACAATAGATAATTATAAGAAACTTCTTACCTTTTAGCATGCTCTAAGCATACAGAACAAGCAAGTGAAAAATAAAAAATGGAATTAACCCATTTTTGAAAAAATAAAACTGGTTGTGGAAGATTTTAAAATGACTAAAAAAATGATTAACAACTCATGATGGCTAACTAAAATTAACTATGTGGAAAGTAAAGATGAAAATGTTTACCTTTATTCATATAAGAATTAATTATTTACATACAAACGCCTAAACCTAAGAATTTACATGGTCTTGCAACAAGATTTATAGGCTTGATTAGTGGATTATCCATCATATGTTAGTATCAATGTTATTAGGTATTGTCATTGAAATCACTATAATAATCACTGATAGCTTCACGTAAAAAGGGGTTGAATGACTGATGTCGAATTCTTCTTCTTCTTGGCACAATGATGATTGGATCGAATATAAACTGACAGAAACTAGGTATAGAGAGAAGATGATCAACTTTGTAGGAAATTTGTATTGTATTGATTTGAATACTTCCTCACCGGAAGCCCCCCCCCCCCCCCACACACACAAAAGAAACTCAGGAGATACACCACATACAACACACCCTTGGTTAATGTACAAGATTAAAGACATACTAGACTCTATCCTTACTCTCTAGACCACCATTAGAGAGACCCCCACTCTCTAAACCACCGTTAGAGACCTTACCGACAAGTTTTTGACTTGCCAGAACACTTCATAATCACCACACTAGTGTGTCTTGCAGACTCAAGGGCCTCTCTATGACTCTCTAGCAATCTAACAGAAACTCACACATAATAATGACTTTTACTTAATGCTCTCAACTTGAAACTTTAGAAAAATTGTTGGAGGAATCCCTCTCTCACTTAGTACTTAATGCTTTCTCCTTTTACCTGGAATTGTAATCCCATAATGTTGGAATTAATGTCTCTTTTGGGTCCATGCTTCTCATTGGCTGGTGAAGATAATATGATTCAATCTATTTGGTGCATCGAGATCTCTTGAGTTTTTTTTCTAGATACAAGCTCTTCTTAGAGGGGTATATTCCTATAATACCTAACATTTTGACCATCGAAAAAGGGTATTTTAAGACACAAGTGCTACAAAGGTAATTTGGTCAGAAAACACAGAATCCCTGGTTGATTAGCACATCTCAGGACATTGGTGACAGCTTGGTCATTACGAGGGGCATTTTCATAATTTTCAGGGCTCCTAAGCCATTTCGTAAACTTTTTCTCTCCTCTGGCGACAACTAAAATTAACTTGAAATGATTTGAAATTTCAACACATGATAAAGGATGACATTTAGAGAATAATGGGTTTGGAATTTTGAATTTTCAAATTTCCAATAATTTCTTAGTAAGTTCTGAACAATCTGACAAAAAATTGAATATTCCTATACCCAAAATTCTAATTTTTCTTTGGAAAAATCAGTCATCCTTTATATGTTGGTAAAATTTCATAGTCAGATTCCTTCGGGAAGTTACCCGACCAAATGTGCCAGGCAAGCCTAATCAGCCCACATGTGTGATATTGTCCGCTTTGGCACGCAGACCGCACGGTTTTGTTCTTGGGGTTTCCTAGCCCCAATACGCATCACACAAGGAAGAGGTATACATGAACCTATAAGGCACACTTCGTTCTCCTCTCCAACCGATGTGGGAGGAACACCACGCCGGGTGTTACACTCTACCCCCTTAGGGAGCCCAGTGCTCTCACGGGCTCACTGGCACACCGACCTGGGTCTGGCTCTGATATCATCTGTGAAATACCCGGGAATTTCCAAGTTAAGAATAACATAGTTTATAATATGAATGATAGGTCCGAGACTAGTATTAAGGTGGCCCAGGGAATTTAACGATGTTTATTTCTAAATCTACCTTCTCCTTAAAAAGTTTACAATTTATTCATAACGTTTTGCTTTGGTTAACTTTAGCCATATTCCTAAATTTCTTTCCTAAATTCGTTAGGTAATTTAAATCCCAAATATCAATCTGGAATCTTCCTTCCAGCTTATTAATTTTAAGTATCTAGAGTCTGATTTCAATTGGCTATTTAATATATTGTTTATTGACTCTCCTTATTCTTCTCCCAATAATTATATTATTAGCTTGTGATTCATCTTTTAAACGTAATTGTTTTTCTCCCGTTGAGTCCTTAAACTATTTACTGTTATTGATTTATTTCTGGTTTACTTCCTTGCTAGTATGTTTTTCTGAGTAACTTCTAAGATATTTTACTCCTCATCCTTATCTTTACAATAGTAAAATAAATCTCTTTTCATTCTATTTCAAATTAAAAGATTATATCTTTATTTCCTAATGGGTTGTTTTGTTTTCTTCTCCTTTTCTTTCTTTCTTTATATATTATTATTATTGATTCTCTTTTTAAGTTCTTTTTAATTGTTACTTACTTATTAATTTCTCTACTTCTTTACAAAATGTAATTCATTTAATCTATATTAATAATCCCTAAATCTCTTATTTACTTATTTAAACCACGATCTTATTGATCGTTCTTCATCTTCTTCACGCCGCCACTACTTCTTCTTCCCAACTCTCGATTCACGTCCTGCTGGTGTTTTGATCAGAATTCTTCCCTGGTGCCAACTAGAGTATAACGGGTAAAGTAGTAGCATAGTTAGTGTGTTAGTTTGTTCGATTGTGTTCGTTGTTTTCTGATTGTGAACTGTTCTAACCTAGACGTTGGTGTCGACGACGAACGTCATTGGTGAATCTGTTGGGTGTCTTCCTGAGTCGAGAGAACGATCAGGTAAATTCTATGCTCATTATTGGATTTCAATGTGGATTGTTTTCTGTCACCAAATTGTATTTTGGAAAACCTTGTTGGAGGTTGTGCTTTCTTTACGTGGTGCAATTGGTTGGTGTTCTGGAAATTGTTAATGGTTTTGATTTGGGAGTTCTTCACCGGTTTCTGTTTATTTTGGGGTTCGTGGTGCTCCATGACTCACCATGTTGGTTCTCTGCACCGTGAGCATGAATTGGTTACACTGAATTATATATATATTTGCGCTGCATACAATGACTGCAATTAAGCTCTATGATCTACTCTATGGACTGATGATTCATAGGGGGTGTGCACACTTAAGGACTTAGGGTGAGGGTATTTGATATTTCGGTCCGTTGTGACTGCTTGGTTGTTTTGTGGATACTCCAGTTGAAGGCTCCCCGAATGGTTTTCCTGACTATTGAACATTGAAGTGTGGAAATGGTTTACTGGATTGCAAACTCGAGTGTTTCGTTTATCTAAATTCAAAGGGATTTCTAAAATGTATTTTACGTGATGAGATGGAATTTACTCAGTTTCACTGATTTGCGCGATCCCTTCGTGCTTTTATTGTTGTTTTCTGATCGCAGGTACAAATTGCTGACTTGGGGAAATGGGGAATGCGCTACGACCTAGTGATAGGAGAATTGAGATTGCTTTAAGACTTTGGTTGTTTTAAGAGTTTCTGGAGCTCAACGTTTTAGGTTCTTTAATAATGTTTTGTTGTTGAATACAGTTTAAGCCTCCGCATATTCGGTTTCACAATGTTAAGTTGATGTTTTTGAATGTTTTGTGATTTAATGCACGTTTTCCTTGAGTTGACCTTATTAAGGATTGGTAAGAATTTTGGTTTGCTTTTGGTCTCTGTTCTACTGTTTTAAACGCATACAGGAACCTGTCCGAATGTCCGTCCGGACATCCATGTTCGGACAGGCCCCGAGAGTTCAAGAGGTTTTCTCTGTTTTGTCGTGTCCGAACTTCTGTCCGAACATTCAAGTTCGGACAGCATGCGAGGACGAGGTCGACTTACAAGTCTCGACTTAGGTCCGAACTTGTAGGCTCGGACCAATGTTCGGACACGCCGCGTAAGGATTTTCGGACTTTGAAACTCGACTTGTGTCCGAACTTCAAAGTCCGGACACAAGTTTGGACGCCTTTGATTTTAGACTTCTCAACTCTCGACTTGTGTCATCCGAACTTCCCATGTCCGGACACAAGCTCGGACCAACTTTGTTTTGCCTTTCTAGGACTCGTTTGAGGTCCGTTTTTAATGCCGTTTGCGCCGTTAGATTTGTATTTTCATTAGCTATCTTTTGAGGTAAAATCCAGGGTGTTACAATCTGTGACAGTTCAGCCTAATCAGCCCACATGTGTGATATTGTCCGCTTTAGCACGCAGGCCGCACAGTTTTATTCTTGGGGTTTACTAGCCCTAAAACGCGTCACACAAGGAAGAGGTATCCATGCACCTATAAGGCACAATTCGTTCTCCCCTCCAACTGATGTGGGAGGAACACCACGCCGGGTGTTACACTCTACCCCCTTAGGGAGCCCAGTGCTCTCACGGGCTCACTGGCACACCGACCTGGGTTTGGCTCTGATACCATCTGTGACAGTCCAGCCTGATCAGCTCACATGTGTGATATTGTCCGCTTTGGCACGCAGGCCGCACGGTTTTATTCTTGGGGTTTACTAGCCCCAAAACGCGTCACACAAGGAAGAGGTATCCATGTACCTATAAGGCATACTTTGTTCTCCTCTCCAACTGATGTGGGAGGAACACCACGCCGGGTGTTACACCAAATCCCGGTAAACTTCAGTCTTTACCGCGTTTACTCTATCTTTAGTGTTGTCTATATAAGGTATCTTTTCTCTTGACTAAATCTGATCATTCTCAACCCTAGGAAGTGAGAATTCACATCCGTCACCAACCTCTCACGTTTGAACTCCAGCGCTCCGATTCAAAACCAAAATTCCATGAAAATCATCACCAAACTCGTTTTTGAACTCCCATTGGCTCAATGATCATCAATTACCCATCAAACCACTAAAAACGTAGGTAATACCATAGCAAGGGTCAGAAGCTCGGTTCAAACTTGATCCTGGACTGCCATCAACGGAGCTTCCGAGGATTCCCGACGTGAAGGAACTAACTAATCCTGAAGGTAAGACAAGTTATAATCCAGGTTTTCTAACTCCCTTTGACTTAACATACTCCCTTTTAAAATGTGGGAACGAACCAATCTTTTCCGGCTCCCGAATTGATGTTCGTTTTTGTTTCTGTCTAATAAATTGTTCACTAAGTTTCGTCACTAATTCGAATTTAAACTAAAATCTTTTTGATCACTAACATTTTGGGAATCTTTCAAGCTACAAGTCCATAAAATTTGAGCTAAAAGCACCACCAGGAAGTGCACAAAAACCACCGTTTGTGGCTAGTCCTTGCCTACGGACAGCCTCGGACGGTGGCAGGATTAATTTATTTCTTTCAAAATTTTAGGTTTTCTAAACATATGTCCGGGCTCTACCTGTGGTCCCGGACTTTTTAAATTTTATTGTTTTCTACAAATTTGATATTTCTGCATAATTAGGTTAATTAGGGTCTGTGGGTTCAGACATTAGGTCCGTGGCTACGGACATAACTGAAATTTGACCTAATTCGGCTTCTGAAACCCTAGTTTAGGTAATTTCAATTTTTACTTTAGTTTTCAGTTAAAAATGTCAAAATCACAAAATATTAGAAACTCACACACTTAAGTCAAACCGACTCCATAATAAGGTAACATAAAAAGAGGAAAAACGACTTAGAAAGGTAGTGAAAGTAATTTGAATCCTGAAAAGTTGAATACCAAGCCCCTAAACCAAACTCTTACCTTTCCTGATTTACTGTAGGTTAAAATTAGCCGGCGACTCATAATAGGTTTTTCAATAAGCTAACTTAGGATTTAATAATTATAGTTCTATTCCATAGTTATAAAAGCTTAGGTTATAAGTGGACCTAGAACCTGATCAGATCCTATCAACCAAAATCAACATCACAGAATGGTGACTCCGTTGGGGATTTTGAAACTTAATTTTAAGATAAGAGGGCTTAACTCGAAATTGTTTATTTACGGCTTTTATTATTTTGTGTGTTTACTTTTGTGCGCACTTTAAATGTATGCACTTATGCATCATGCGAGAGTGAGGGTCCACGCAAACCGGTTTCACCCCGGGACCCGCACTAGGCGACCTCTGTTAGGGACTCACACCTTTTTAGATGATGTGAATAAGTGGGGGAAAAGAGGAGGTTGTCGTCTAACCACATCCCTTTAATACCCGGCTTCGGCTCCAATGTTTGGTCAGTCAAAGACCTGACCGTAGACGCACACCTTACGGAGCTGTGAAAAAGTGGGGAAGCCCAAACAGAGTAGCGTACAAGCCCTATTCCTTTGTGGTGACCTGGGCCCAAGCCTTAAGCACCTCTTCGGATCGATCCTTATCCAGGTTAATTAAAGCGTCTTGTGAGGACATGTTGAACTTGTGTGAAACCATGCTTGTTTGTATGATCGGCCAAGAAACTGAAGAAGCTTTCCTTACACCCAGTTTGGCCCAACTCGAATGTCTGACTTTATTGTTTGTAGTCCAAAGGCCTAGTTTGTTTTAATAAAAGAGTTATTTAGGTTTCGGCCAAAAAATCTAGGTCTAGTTGATTTCCCTTTCGGCCCAATCTAAATTATACATTTAGGGTTAGGCCCATGAATAATAACTCTTAAGAAATCAATCAGGCCTTTCCCCTTGAAAACTTTTTTGGCCTAAAGGCCCATTCTAGTCTTGGTAAACTTTTTGTCCAGGCTCTGGCCTAAAATCCTAGATCTAGGTGTCATCTTTTTAGGCCAAATCAGAACCATTCATATACGTTTCGGCCCATTCAATGATACATTTAAGTTCAAGATAGTTTTCATAATTCATTCATTAACAAAAACGATTATGGATCATTTCTGGCCTGAAGGCCCAACAAGAATTCAAATGAATCATAGACTTCAAAATTTCCTTCTAGGCCCAGTGGCCCATTCACATTCCATACAGTTTCCTTCAACCCGTATGCCTAACTTCTAGATTAAGAGTATTCAGGCCCACACATCTAGGTGCGGTTTAGAAATCATTCCAGCCTCCGTGCCTCATTTCTAGCCCAAACACTTTCCGGCCCAAGTGCCACATTCTCAAAACATTCCGGCCCAAGTGTCATATTCTTCCGGCCCAAGCACCAATTCACATTTCATAAATCATTCAAGCCCAAGCGCCTATACATAAAAATTTGGCCTGAGTGCCACACCCTCAAAATTTATTAGGCCCAAGTGCCTATCAACAGTCATGAAACCATCTTCAGCCCAAGAGCCTTATTTCCAATCAAGAAACCTTCCCAGTTTAGACTTCTCAAGATCCTACCCTGAATTCATGGAAGAAAATGATCGCGGTCATCTTAGCAACGTCCAGACGGTCGAGAGCTCGAGTCTTCAGCATGTCGGCGTTAGACAGTTCGACAACATTCGAATTCTTTAGAAAGTCTAGGATTCATATGCATTATACTGCATAACCTGCTATGACATTCATGTTTTTATATCTACATTACTTATTTAGACAGTTTAAATGGGTTATTAGGGGCTTATTGGGTTAGGGTTGACACTTTTCTAAATGGGTTGGATTGGGTTGAGGCTAACTCGGCCTACCAAACCGTTTTTCCAGGCTAATTTTAACTAATGTTGCCACGGTTCTCGACCGGTTCGGTTCTGGTTCCATTGGTTCCTGTTTCCGAACAGAAGATTCAGATTTGGAACCGGCCAAGACCAATTCTGAGGTGGTTTTGGTTTCAGTTCTGAAGGGTGGATTCAGAAAACTTATTCCGGGTGGTTCTTGACCTGTTATGGTTTCGATTCCAGTTCCGGTTCCAGTTCCAGTTAGGTTCTAGATTCGGTTCCACTTCTGAATTTTTCCTACTTCTTTAAATTCGGTTCTGGTTTCGGTTTTGGTTTCAGTTCCAAAGGTAAAAAAAATCGAACACTACCAAAATCAAGTTAAGGGAGTCGGGGCATATTGAACGGTTCCAAGTGGGTCCAACGGTTCCGATTCTGGTTTCGATTCCATGGACTCAGTCTCACACCAAACAGTACCTAGTTTCGATTCCAGCCAGTTCCAATAAGGGTTCCGATTCTAGGTCAAATACGGTTCGGTCCCAAATCCCAAAGAGAAGATTCAGAACCACTTTAGTAGAGGGGGGGTCTAGTTCCGGATGGCTTTTATTCCCAACCGGTTCGGTCACGTTGGTCACCATTAATTTTAATGTTGATCAAGTTTTGTTCACATTAAATTTTAGAAAATTTTCTTTTTTAAGATGTATTTTGAGAGAGAAACTTTTTTCTAAGTCATAAAATTCTAGCCTCTGTCTTTTTTTCTGGTGTTGGTATAACGACCCATTCAATAACAAAAGTACAATACATACACAAATGTACAAGCTGTATGGAAAATTGCACAAAACAATGCACGCATAGACATGTGTTTAGCCATTTGAATGTCCTTTATTCTTGTTGTTAAAATAATATTCATTTTTACCCATGTATGTAGGTAGTAATTAGCTGTACACAATTGTAGCCAATGACTTAGTTTAAAGAATGTTTTGTAAGATTTGTTTACATGCATGATAGGATTTAAGAAGAACTAGATAATATTGATAGGAATTAGTGAGGTACAAGTCACCCTCTACAGAAGAATCCTCTAAGAGGCCAAAATATATTTAATTGATCGATGTCTTAATACAAAACTTCTACCCTCTATTTATATACTCATATTTACCAAAATACTCATCATGCATTAATAACAACTTTCTCACATTAATAAATACTATAGTCCATTACTCCTAAAGATAATATCTAAACCATAATTACTCATACTAATAAATACTACAGTAAACTATCCCTAAAGGTAACATTCTAATAATATCTAAACCATAATTAATAAATACTACAGTGAACTATCCCTAAAGACGATATCCATAAGTACTCTAAAGATAATATCCTAATCCTCCTAAACCGTCAATATTCTTATTTAATGCCTTTCCTCTTGTAAACTTTGTCATAAAACTTATCAAGAGTTTCCTTATCATCACTCCTTCGTTGCACATTCACCTTGTCAATAAGGTGAAAAAAGAAAATTGTTGTTGAATAGCGGCCACTTCTTCCCATGTGGCATCAGCCGCTGGATTGTCTTGCCTACGAGCCTCCCAAGGATGTCCGTCTTGCTTCATAACAAACCAAACCAGTACCCTGTACATACCAGTTTGAAAAAATAAACCGTTTGGGCAAATTTAAAGAGAAACAACAGGCTTTGGAGTGTGCCAAGAATGTTGGAATCGTCGAAGTACTGTTAAAGTTTAAGCGATTCTCATGTATTAAAATCTTCTTCGTTTTTTTCTTTTTCTGCCTCCTTCTCTCTCCCTTTAATTGATCAAGTCGGCCATAAGAGATTGGGTTCTAGTGAAATCGCCACCTACTAGAAGCACTTAAAGAACAACTGGAAAATTTAGGAGAAAAAGTAAATCTTGGGATAGAGTGATTATGAGGTGCATTAAAAATCTTCTTCACTTTCTTCTTTATCCGCCTCCACCTCTTTCTCTGCATTCGAACGAATTTTGTTTGCCTCAATCTTCTTTCAATTTCCTGCACTCCTACAAGGTGATTTCTTGTCACTACTCGTAGCTTGCGACCCTCTTCCCTTTTTCTCATCTTCGCTTCCCGTCTCATCCCGTTTCTATTTTCTTTTCTCTCCAAATCAATACCACATCCATGGGAATTGCAGCTTTTGAATCCTTTGTTTACTTTGTCATCACTTTGATTTTTTTATTCTTCAATCTGAAATACAAACTCGTCATTCACCTTGATCATTTCCGTCCATTGATATCCAACTTTATTCTCTGATTGGTTCAATCAATCAATCTTTCTCTCGTTTACTTCATCAATGGTGATTCTTTTCTCCGTGTCTTTGACCTTTAATTCCGCATCTGAAACAATTTCCTTTCCAGTGGGGGCAAAATACGTATATGCAATTCTGACTCAAATGAGTCCTTCAACGGATCAGTTTCCATCTACGACTTGAAAGAATGCTTCATATCTGAATCATTACAATACTGACTCGATTGACCATGCTTCGTGTTCAATAAAAACCATGACCGATTATTTATAGCAATTCTCCCAACCTCCACTGCATGCACTTAGGGATCTCAATGAACTACTCTTCATCTTCCATTTGTTTTTGTTTTAAAACCTCCCAACCTCTGTTCTATGCGTTCAAGTCCATCGCTAATGTAGGCTGGAATCGTTCCATCAAGAATCCTTGAAATTCTTTCCAAGAAAGCTTTCCAAACGATATCCAAAGCCAACCACTCAAACACTTCCCCTTCCATGCAATATACGGCGACCATGAATCAATTGTCATCTTCAATGTTGTTGTTGATGAAGTATAACTGCACTTTGCTCATCCATCCGTGCGGGTCAACACCATAAAAAGCTAGAGGTTCAAAAACGTCACTTGGAAACTCCATCTTTCAAACGTTCTTTGATTTCTAAGTTTCCACTCCCTCTAAAACCCTAGGCCCTAGATAGAGCTCTGATACCAAAATATAGAATTTAAGAACTAGATAATATTGATAGGAATTAGAGAGCTACAAGTACGCCCTCTACCGAAGAATCCTCTATGAGGCCAAAATACATTCAATTAATCGATGCCTTAATACAAAACCCATACCCTCTATTTATATACTCATACTTACCAAAATAAAACTCATCCTGAATTTAATAACAACTTTCTCATAATAATAAATACTCAGTGTACTATTCCTAAGGTGAAAATATCTAAGCCATAATTACTCTCACTAAAAAATACTATAGTTAACACTATCCTAAAGATAATATCTAACCAAACTACTTTAAAAGACAATATCCTTATCCTCCTAGTTGATATTCTTATTTTTGCCTTTTCCCTCTTGTAGGCTTTTCCATAAAATTATCAAGAGCTGCATTATCAATGCATGAAAGACATTTACAAACCACACATAAAGTAGCAAGGAACTATGGACATTGAGTGATGCAACAATTCAATACCATTACTTCCAAATAATCGCATGAAACTATGATGTTTTAATACAACTTTGGAACCCTTGTACAATGTTTCAGCCAATTTATAGGCTTTTAGTGCAAAATCAACAATAAGGGACTATTAATTAGATCCATAAAAAGAGTATTTGAATTGCATAAATCTTATAGGACTGACACAAATAATTGGATTATGCTACTCAGCAGCCAACAATTCTTACAGTCTAAACTAGCAAATTAACAAAGAGGTTGTCATCATGGTTGCTATTATCATCATTTCTTAGCAACACTAGTTTTCCCGGCTGAGAAGTAATCATCCCTAAGGAATAAGAGTAAAAAAAAGGAGTTAATAGAACATTAACAATTGAACTTGAACATTATTAATCATAGCTTCTTCACATCTATTTTGTCTTTTAACTTTTCCTTGATGAAATCATGAGATCTTAATGTCCATCAATTGTATGTATCAAGAATCATCTCAAGAATAATATCAGAGGTGACATTCAAGAAGAGCTTGATACAATTGATCATCAGAAGTCTATTAGCAAAAGCATCATGGAATTACAAATTCATTATGAACTACAACTTAAATATCAATAGTGATGAGTTATGCCTTAATCTTCTAGTGTTTTTCCAGTTATTCTTGGGAATGAAATGCTATTTATTGGCATTTGTACTGTTCACATCACAACATTTTGACGCCTTCCCCACAAATCGCGTTACTTTTGTTCAACTGCTAGAGATATTTTTTTAAAACTAACTTGCTTGGACCATAAGTTAATAAACACCTACAAACTGATCACACTTTTCTTCATTAACAATTTCCTCATCTATTAATTGATAATGATCCTCTCGGTTCGTGCTTTAGACAAACTATTTGACCTCACGTTGCTTAGACTAGTTATGCATGTATGAGTGTGCATGTGTGGATATGCTGTGTGTGCATCATTGAGATCATCTCTGTAAAATGAGCCTGTAATAATATAACTAAATAGAAGTGGCTACTTCTGTAAATCATTTATTTGTTTGTCCAATTCATTATGATCATAATGAAAATTTTTATCATGGTATTGGAGCAACACTATATAAGCTTACTTTTGCTCTCTTGGTTATTTCCAGCTATGTAGATTATGTGTATTTTATTTAGTCTTAACTAAGTCATGATGATTATTAATGATACTGAAAGGTATAATGAAGTTGTATATATGAATGATCCCTACTATTTGCAACCCTTAGAGAATATGAAACTAAGCACAACTTCCAGATGTTCTACTACTTGTTCTTACATATAGATATGGGCGATTCAAACTGTCTTTTTAGGTAAAAAAAAGGGTTAATTTCAACAATCGAACAATCTCATAACTTAATGAGGATTCTGACCATTTTTGGTATAAGAGAGATGTAGTGCTCCAGATACATCGTGGTTGATAATTTCTATGAGAAAAATATTTTGAAGGGTGTTATATGTATTGAGTTGGCCTTAGACATCTAAATAGTTTTGTACCATATTCTATCTTGTAAGTGGGCTGAAAGTGTTTAATTTATAGAGAAAGTTGGTCTCATCAATCAAAGAAATGACTATGTTTGTGACTATTACACGAAGTTCACAACTCCTAGTAACGAAGCCGAATTTATTGGCAAACATTTATGTAATTGTTGAAATACATTTGATAAATATGAAACAATTGAACTTGAAGTTGATACATATCTTGATAAGACTTAACTCGTATATGTCTCCATTCGTAAAATGTATTAATGATGAATCATCTTCCAACATTTCACTATATTTGGTTGTAGCTAAGTAGTTATATATTACATGACCAGAACATCCATGTACCTCATTATGGCACGCAGAGAACATCAACCATTATCACTCACACCTCTTTGTGCTTTTTATGATTCTACATTAGATCCAGACCATTTTGTATTTCTCTAGATTCAAAGAATGAAATACTAATAGTAGTTTCTTTCTTTGCATTTACTTCTTTGTTTTGAATTCAATTGTGGTAAATATTATTGTGGTTTTTATTCAACACTTTGACTAGATTTCTAGTGTAAGGAAACAATTCACGTTATTTATCTATATGACCATATATATATTTCCATGTAAGATTGACTCATACTCTGTTAGAAATTTTTGTGGGGGGAGGAATAGGCCCAATGGAGGGAATTATATAAAATACCCATATAGACTAGCAAGGCCCAATAACCCATGAGGTTCCATCCTAAAACCAATTGACATTAGGTGGAGTAGCTCTAGGCTATATAAGCTACTTGCTAGCGACATAATTTTTCAATGTGGGACTCACACTTGATCTCCAACATCCTCCCTCAAGTGTGAGTCTCTTACCTCCGCGGCCTCCCACATTGCACCCTGTTTGGAGGCAGTGGTGCAGCACCCTGTTTGGAGGCAGTGGTGCATTACCCAAGGCAAAACCTAGGCTCTAATACCATGTTAGAAATTTTTGTGGGGGGGAGGAATAGGCCCAATGGAGGGAATTATAAAAATACCCATATAGACTAGCAAGGACCCAATAACCCATGAGGTTCCATCCTAAAACCAATTGGCATTAGGTGGAGTAGCTCTAGGCTATATAAGCTACTTGCTAGCTACATAATTTTTCAATGTGGGACTCACACTTGATCTCCAACATACTCACTTTCATTTATATGGTTAGTTTCTACAGATATCATGTCTTTTTCATTACCACTCTCTTAGTTCGTATCGCTCTTCAGAATTCAACAACTCCAGCATACATCTAGAATAACTTTTATGCTATAGATAGTTAAATAATTCTATATGGGGAACTGTATAGAAACACTACTCTAGTTAAAGAAGAAAGAAAAAAAACAACAAAGTAGACAGAAGAAATGATGTAGCTAAGGGAGAGAGGAGCTCTCTCCTTCTCCCCTTTTCTTTTGTTGGTTCCTGTAGCATGCAAAAATCCATAGTCATTCTCATCCCTAAGCTCATTTTCTTCCCTAATTTCACTCAACTGATTCTCGCTGCTTCCTTGTTCCCACAGCTGGTTTGATGCCGCCGCCGCCATGCTGGCTCCTCACCACCATTTTTTGCCTTTTCTTCACCGGCGCCTTCACCACATCCACCACTCGCCACCGTCACTTGTTCATTCTCCAGCCACCAGCGACGGCGTACCTCAGATCTGGTGCAGATCCAGCTATCCTCCGACTGCGGCATCCATATATGGTGCAGAATTGATGTTGCATGTCGGTTTTGGGGTTCAATAAATTATCGAAGCCTAAGTTTCTTCTACTTTAGTGAAGTTTGTAAGTCTAGTTGGTGGTTAGCTTTCTTTACCTATTTCTAGTTCTCTCAAGTGTAGTTGGTCTGAAGTTTCAGCCTTGGAACCTGTTAAGCTCTTACCAAGTCAAGTTAGTCTGTGCCAGGAACGGATGTGCCAGATGGGGAAGCCGGCTAGGGAGGAACCGACAAGGGAGAGAGATAGAAATTCAGACGTGAAATAGAAAAAAAATTCATGATGAATGGATAAATATCTAAACATATCTAAACTACTCTCTTATTACTAACTCAAATACTAAAGATAAAAACTACTCTTGTAAATGGGCTAGAGGTCTCTTGGTACGGGCCGGCCTAACCGTCTCATAGTCAGAATGGTATCATAGATCTAGGTACTATCCGGGTTATCCTTGGTGGATCCTATTCCTCAAAACTACCCATCTGGTTTGCCTTAAAGATTATCACAACTTCATCCTATGTAATCTTTAAATTATAAATCAAAATTATGACTTCAAAAAAAATTCTATATGGGGAACTTAACAATAGCTTGTGTATGACTGTGATTGGAAGGGTAAACGATCTAAAATAACCTTTTAGAATTATAAAATATGATCCAAATTAGCTTAATTACTATGAAAGTCCTTAACTAATAATTCACAAAACCTTGCCAGCATAAGTGACATGGCATAGTGATGAAATCAATCTCCTTAAATGTTGCAACTAAACCACCAACCCTTCACCCCCTAACTACAATACTTGGACGTGTAGAACTATAAGCATTGTTAACTCTCTCATGAAATTGGACTACCTCTTGCGATACTTATAAATTTGAAGCTTATACAAGGACAAGTGAAATTGTCATTGCCATCACAATTGAACTACTATTAAGCATGAAATTTCTTCTTCATAAGTTGTCTATGGTTTGCCTAAGAGAACATTTAAAAGAAATTTAGAATCTTCTTACTAAAAGATGTAAGAGAGGAATGGTCTCTTAGATATGTACCAAAAATAAATGTTAAGTGAAGCCCTAGTAGTCAACTATATTACCCATGGATGAAATACCCCAAACCTTGATATGTTGTTTAAACATTAAACTATGGTATGTTAAGGCTAAAATGTGCCTTAGAAACATTAGTGAACAATTTAAACCATAGTAAAAACAATAAGGTACCATAAACACAATTTGAGCAAAAACATGCTCTAAGCATGGAGTGAACTTGGTCAGGACCCAAAGAGCCTACCAAGACTTAATAACATTCAATTATGATTTGATAAGGCTAATTAAGTCCTTAGGAAACATTTGTAGACAATGAAACCAAAGAAAACACAAGAAAACACCATAAAGTCAATTTAAGCAAATACTTGCCCTAGACTTGGTGTAACCTTGTATAATACCTAAAGGTCATTCCTAGATCTTATTAACATGCTAATGAACATGTTAAATCAATTACTAAAGAAAACCAAGCTTGAAAACAAGTTAAAACACAAAATGTGCTTTAAGGAGTCTTAAACCACATTTTTGAAAAATTGTCTTGTAAATGGGTTTTGAGTGGCTAAATGTCCATCATTACTCTTTAATCAACATGTGTACTACTTAGTATCACATTAGGAAGTCTAAATCAATGGGAAATAAAAAATTTCACAAATATGTGCCTTAATTTGTGAATAGTGCTCAAATAGTGCTAGTTTAAGTTATAAGTCAACATAAGTTGTTTAATTGGTCACCGAAGGCCATATATATGTTATATACTAAAGGGGCACGGTTTAGACATTTGAGTCACCACCATTGACAGCCAAGCAAATAAGAGGGGGAAAAAAAGTAAAAGCACTATTTGCTTTATAACATAAAATACCTCTTTAATTTACCTCTCAACTCACTTTTCTTCATTCTCTTGCTCCCACCATGTTCTTCATCCTCCTCCAGCTCCAAGTCGTTCTTGCTAACAGCAACCTCTCTTCTCCATCTTCATTTCTTGCCAAATCCAACTCCATGCTCCAAATCAAAATCTAAGACCATATTTGTGTTAGTTGGAGCAAGCTCTTCATTCCTATCTTTTCAAATCTTCAAGAACTCCATTTTGGTGCCATGAAGAATCTCCATTGAAGGAGCTTGAGCTCATATTTTCATGCCTTGTCATTCTCCTTTGCTTCAAGGTAAGGAAAATCAAAGAAAAACCAAGTTCCCATCATTTTTGTGTATAGCCGAAAATTCACCTTACAATGGTGCCTTTTCTTGCTCTCTTCTTAGGTTAATTCAATCTTCAAGGGACTAGGAGGAGTCCTATCTTGCTACTTAACCAAGCTCTCTTTCAAATTCCAAAGGTAATCATCAAATTTTAGTGTTTTAAGACACCTATGTAAACCTAGGGTTAATTATGAGTCTGAGTAGTAAACTTAATGCTCATTACCCCTATATGTGTATTGGTTAGAAGGTTGACAAGTGATAAAAGCTCCTTGCCGATTTTCAATCAAGAAAAACAAGAGAAAACAAGTGAGAAAGCTTAGAAAACAAAGAGGTAAATGACCTCTCTTAATGTAGTTTTATGTACTAGGAATTGAGCTATATTTGCTTAATAATTAACCTAAAGAGCCAATGGGAAATGAGATAGAAAACTATCTACAAGGTGGAGTAAAGGACATGGGAGCATTGTTGTGTGTATTCGCAGGTTGAAGGCATTTAAATGTGGAAATTTAGTGTTTAAGTTTAATGCAATTTAAGGGCCTAAGTGCCAAGCAATTTAAGTTCATGCACTATATTGTGATGTAGTGTTGTTTAAAGGTTTAGTTGTGTGTAAAGAACATCTCTTGTGAAGGTGAATGTCTTTGATGGTTAAAGGATGAAAAAAAAAACTATGTGTTTTGGTGTAAGGTGATACAAGAGAAGCTATGGCAAAATTTAGTTGATAAACAAAGGAGTTTATGTGTTGTAATGAGATTTTATGACCAAGAAGGTACTAGGAATTGTTAAGTGTTAAGATGGTGAAAGAAAGTGAATTAAGGTGTTCTTAAGTGTTAAGATGCCTTGAGCATAGTCTTGGAGATTTAGAGAACTAATGGATGATTTCTAGATACACCAAGGTCATGGTGGAGGTGTGGTAAAGTTGTGCAAAGTTGGTGAACAATGAAAGTGTAATGCCTTGTGAAGGTTTAATTATGAACTTGTGGGAAAGACTTGAGGAGTATGTGTAAAGGGGATGAGTGTGATGCAAAATGATGCTTTAGGAGTGGTTATCTTGTGGTGGAAGAACACTTAGGTAGTAAAAGTTTTAAGCAAAAATTACAAGTTACAAGTGTAAGTAAAATGTTCTAAGTGTTAAGGATTTAGTAAAAGTTTGAGTAAAAGTTTAAGGAGTTTTTTGGATGATTAGAGAGGGTTTTAGTGTGCCAAAAGATGTTAAAACATGTGGGAAAACATGTGTAATGCATAGGAAAAGATTGGGGTGAATTTGGAGTTCAAAATGAGAAGAAAAGCACTTT
This sequence comes from Limonium bicolor, assembly GCA_023374045.1. NCBI lineage: Eukaryota > Viridiplantae > Streptophyta > Magnoliopsida > Caryophyllales > Plumbaginaceae > Limonium > Limonium bicolor. Next base: position 196,546,259 of record CM041779.1, on the reverse strand, counting down.
GAAAAATGGGGTCTGTTCTGGACCGCCCCTAGGGACCGGCTCTGTGGGGAGGTCCAGTGGAATTATGCAGCCGTGGGAGCTTCTGATGTGGACCGCCCCTGGACCGCCCTCCAAACTAGAGATGAAGAAAAAAATTTGTTTAAGGCTCCTAATGATGGGGGATTGAATGATAATGGTTTTAGATGATGTTTCGGCCTTGTTTGGTGACATGTAAAGGCCTTAAAATGTGTAAACAAGTGTTAAGTTTGATGTGAGAGTTGTGAACTTAAGAACACAAGAGTAAAAATTAAGTGTAATGGGATAACGGGGTTAACTATGGGCGTTAGACGTTAAACAATCATATTACCTCGATGTTAATGAAAGTAATTGTAATGTTACCAGTTGTTCGAGAATTGTTCGAGGAACATAAGAGGACACATTAGAGTGGACCTTGGTGACAGGTATGGTTTTCTTGCAACCTGTGTCCTACCGGATTACACCGGCTTGTATGCCAATGTGTGTTTCTGAATGTTTGCCACCTTTTAAGATAAAACATCTAATGAGTTTACAGTTGTTTAATTATGTGGCGTGCGTAGTTCCGATACCGTTTAGCTTTAAGTAGGTGCTAAACTTAACTAACCGACTCTAGGATTACATAATAGATCGGTATTCGGATTTAACGACCCAAACCATGGGAATGTTCTAACCACGGCTATGCGTGTGTTAGTTATGTGTTGTTTGTGCGTGTTAGTATGTTCACTACCCTTGTGTGTGTCTAACTAGACCTAACCATCTATTTGTGAATTAAAGTACTAAGTCCAATAATGAGACTTCTAACAAGTGCTAACCGGGGAGTGAGGAATCCGGTTGTTCCGGTCGCGCGTTGTTTGGGAGTTGATGTATACAGTTTCTTTAGCTCCCTCTCTGTTGGTGTTTTCCTTCGTTGGTCTTCAATCCCTTAAGCTTAACCAAGGCTTTTCTGACTCACGTCGGTTGGGGAATATGTACGGTGTGTTCGGATCACTATATCCGATCCATTATTAAGTTAAGTTACTCGTCCGACTAACAGGACGGTAACGAGTGATGTAACAAGCTTATCATGAGGGTGTTTTCATTCTCTAGGCTTACCAAGTTAACTAACTATGTTTGAGTCGGTTCGTAAAGAGAACCGTTACCGTTATGTTATGTATTATTGTTGCGCTGCAAGTCTCATTGCGATGTGATGTTATATGTACGTTTAAGGTGGAGTATGTGGATCATGGATATGAATCCCAGTTTATAATAAGAGGCGTTTAAGGATAACCCGACTAGTGGGTATGTGTCGTCTATTAAGGAAATAGCTCCATTAGAGGAGAAAACCTCTAGGGTTAAAGAACACAATGTGATTTATCAAGTATAGATGTGTTGTCTATTTGTTGAGCCCCATTGTTGTGGAATGTAATGTGTTGTGTGTTTATAGTTTACATGCATGATTCAAATATAATCAACCGCATGCTTAGACAACAATTAGTTGTGCGTGGCCCGGTAGCATGCAGTGTTATAACCCGTAATTGAAACATTATATTATATCCGTACAATGTTATTCTAAGATGGATTACATTATTTTTGTCAGTTGGGGCGTCGGTGGTATTGTTTTATTAGAAGAGGGCAAGGAAGTCCTTCGATTAATTAATTAAGGTAATTAATTATTGATTTATAAGGAAAGGAATTCCTTATTTCTTTTCTTTTCCTGATCATTGTTAATCACGTCAGTTCAGTCGTGAGGAGCGTCTCACATCGTGGTTTGAACGAGTGTCTATTCCTTCTCTCTCTCTCTCAACTCCTCTACTGAGAATTGTAATTTTGCTGCTGCGTTTGGATTGGAGTTCTTCGTTGCTGGTTCTCCTTCTCCTTGTTATCAGGTTTGTTCTGCGGAATTCCGAATTTCGTCATTGGTTTCATCTCCTCTCAGTTTCTGATTTTGGAACTCCGAATATATTAATTCAGCGACGAAGATTCTGTGTTAGGGACTCAGATTGTTGAAGCTACACTACTGTTGGGGGTTATCCGTGATCAGGTTGGTATTGCAGATTTGGGGTTTGGTGATCTAGGGTTCTTCATTGCAGTTTTCTGATTTTTGTCTTTTGGTTTGGAAATTCAGTGTTGTCGTTGCGTGTATCTGCTGGTGGATTATTCAGGACTGCTGTGGACTGCTCAGATCGTCGGATTGTTGCTGATTGTTGAGGTAGGTGGTTACTCGATTCGGTTTGGAAGTTCAGCCATGGGGATTGCAACGGTTATTGGCTGTTTTTGGGTGTGAATTCTGTTTGTGTCATCTGTTGATTGCATTTTAGAATGGTTAAAACCCCATGGTCTTCTGTATTTAATGTCTGTTTTGTGTGTGTTCTGAATTGGCGATTCGTGGTATCGAATGACGTTGTTTTCTGCTCTGTTCGCCTTCTGAAATTTTGCAGTTTTCGCACTGTCCGAACTTCCGTCCGAGCTTTGAAGTTCGGACAGTGCGTTTTTGCCAATCCGATATTCAAGTTCGGGGTATGTCCGAACATCTGTCCGAACATGGATGTTCGGACACACCCTTAGATTCTCCTCTGACTTTAGTTTGACCTGTGTCCGAACATCGATGTCCGGACACAAGGTCGGACCCTCCATGTAACTTTTTCCATAAAGCCTGTCCGAACATCAGTCCGAACATGGATGTTCGGACACTCTGAACTTTCCTGTCTGATTTCAAATCGACTTGTGTCCGCACATTGACCTCCGGACACAAGTTCGGACACCTCTCTATTTTCGGCATAACTTCTCCGTTTGAACTCCGATTTGAGTGCCGTCTGCGGCGTTGGATTCCTTATGTTCTATATTACTGATTTATGAGTGTTTTGGCATATCTAAATGCAATTCGGCTTCTGTTTATGTAATCCTTCTGTTTTGGGACATTACACTTTGTTTCTGAGCCGTGAATGGCTGGGTCGAGCTATTCCGTGGTATACCATGTAGACGTCATTCTGAGTGTGGGTCATTCCCTTTCTGTTCTGTGGGGTTGACGAACCCTTTGGCTCTTTCGAGTCATTTCTGCGTTGCCGAGAGACCTGTTATGGTCTATAGGTCTTCGACCCTTCTGAGTGTGTGCATTGTGTCTTGTCCCTTTCTGTTAAGAACGCTGATTGTTTCTGAATTGGGAACTCTTGTGTTCCCCTATGACTCCGTTCTGTTTCTGAAAGCTTCTGACTGCTTGGGAACTGTGGATAAAATGTTTATCTTCTCCTTCTTCTGATTTCAATCGTTTTGAGCGACCTTACTGATGACGGTCGCTGCTTACTGGGCATAGTTGTGTGCTCACTCCCCTACTTTTAACATTTTTGCAGATTGATCAGCAAGGATCACATATTCAGTTTCTAGAGCTTAGCTTATGTTTCAGCTCTTTGCTATTTGATATTCTTACTCAGACTTGTAGCCTTCGGGCCTTACTCTGTTTAGACCTCTGTTTTATTTGGTTATGTAATTGGGTTTTGTATTACTTCCGCTATTTGGGTACTCTGGTTTACAATGTTTATGGAAACTCTGTTTTGGGCCTTTATTGCATTTGAGTGTTTTAGAGTCTTGCGTTATTAGGTAGTAATACGCGGCGTGTAATACCCTTAACTCTTAGGCCGGTTTTAGTGGTGTTACATGTAGTGGTATCAGAGCCAGGTTTGGCTTTCTTTAGGGTCTGTGGTTGTGTTTGCTTGTGTGAGGTTCAGTTGTGGCAGTTGTTTGAAGTCTGAGTCAGTTCTGATGAGTTTTGGATTTGTGTATCTCAGAATGCCTCCTCATAGGACACCAGTGAACCCTCAGGGAGAGGCTGCAGAGGCAGTGCAGCAGTTTGTGACTCAGCTGATGCAGACTATGGCTGCAGCTGCTGGGGGAGCTGGTAGAAGAGCTGGAGGAGTAGGCCCAGCAGGGGCGAATGCTGTGGGAGGCCGAGTCAGAGCCCTCCAAGAGTTTATGAAGCTGAAGCCGCCTTCCTTTGACGGCTGTAGCGACCCTCAGGAGGCGAGCCACTGGATTACAGAGGTGGAGGATCTACTGAGAGTGATGGGCTCAGAGGATGACCAGAAGGTCGACTTCGCCACGTTCCTCTTTAAGGGGGAGGCGAAGGAGTGGTGGCGCATGGTGATGGGTAGGCATCCCCAGCCTTGGACCTGGGATCAGTTCTGCTTGGAGTTCAACAAGAAGTTCTATCCGGATGTCTACAAGGATCAGAAAATCAATGAGTACAATCGGCTGCGTCAAGGGAGAGACATGTCAGTCGAGGAGTACGTGAGGAAGTTCGTGACTCTCTCGAAGTATGCTCCGGAGCCAGATGAGCATAGGAAGGCCCGTAAGTTTGAGAGTGGGCTCAGACCGGATATCAGGTCCGCTGTGACACCTCTTCGTCACCGGACCTTCAAAGATGTGGCGGATGTCGCTCTGCTGGTGGAGGCCGACATCAGGGGCAGACAGGCTGGCAAGGACCACAAGGGGAAGAGGCGTGCTGAAGAGCCTCAGAAGAAGGAGGCTGCTCCTCAGAAGAAGCAGTCATATGGAGACCGCCGGGGAGCTTCTTCATCTTCGTCAGCTGGGGCGAAGTGTGGATCTTGTGGTCACTCCCATCCTGGTAGGGAGTGCTACAAGAAGACTGGTGCCTGCTTTAAGTGCGGGTCGATGGAGCACCGGATCGCTCAGTGCCCTCAGACATCCGGTAGAGGCTCAGGAGATAGAGGCACCGGTTCAGATTCAGGGGCGAGGTCCGACCAGAAGAAGCCTCAGACTCAGGCCCGAGTGTATGCTATGGCGGGAGAGCGTGATCGTGCTGGTGATCGCGTCGTCTCAGGTATCCTCCAGATCCATTCTCAGGATGTATTTTGTCTGTTTGACTCTGGAGCTACGCACTCCTTTATCTGCTATGATTGTTGGGTAGACTTGAATTGACTGCCGTGCCTAGTGGAGTAGATTTATGTGTGAGTAGTCCTTTGGGTGGGATTGCTCCTTGCATTCTTGATTCTGTGCGTAAGACCTGTCCCATAGTAGTTCGGGATAAGACCTTTTGTGCTGACCTCATCCCGATGCGGATGACCTGTTTTGATGTGATCTTGGGCATGGATTGGCTGGCAGAGCACCATGCCCATATAGACTGTGCAGCGAGGAGAGTAGTGTTTGAATTGCCAGGCGGGAGCCGTTTTGTCTTTGCTGGGAATGTAGTCCCGTGTGCGCCTATGATTGCGTCTGCGATGCAGGTAGCCAGCTACTTGAGGAAGGGCTGCCAGGGGTTCTTGTGTTATCTGCCAGAGGTGCGTGAGGGATCTAGCTTGGAGAGCATCCCGATCGTCAGAGAGTTTCCTGAGGTCTTCCAGGACGACGTGCCCGGACTTCCACCAGTGAGGGAGGTGGAGTTCACGATTGACTTAGCGCCAGAGACTCAGCCCATCTCTAGGGCCCCTTACCGTATGAGTCCGGCGGAGCTGAAGGTTCAGCTTCAGGAGTTACTGGATAAGGGCTTCATTCGCCCTAGCGTCTCGCCTTGGGGAGCGCCGGTGTATTTGTGAAGAAGAAGGATGGGACCTTGATAGTGGTGAAATAATGCTATTTTGAGAGCTTCATTTACTTCTTCTATTGCATGCATAACTTGTTTCACCACTTAATAGAGTGTTTTAGTGATTATAGTTAACTAATAGAGTTTAATCTCTTGATAGGTAAAAGCTCATTTTGAGCATACTTTTGAGCTTCCTTTGAGTTAGTAGCATGCATCAACGGATCCCTCATCCTTCAAGCTTTCCAATGCCGCAAACGGGAGCAATTCCGAGCCACGATGAAGATTCTAGGCCAGAGGAAGTTAGAGCCAAATTCTGGTGGCCGTCCGACCCACTCGTCCGACCCACTCTGGGTCGGACACCCTGTTCTCCTGGACGCCCAAGCTACTGGAATCGTCCGACCCATAAGCCTGGGTCGGATATGGGTCGGACATACTTAAACTTTCCCACGTGCTGTCTTCTTCGGAGGCCGTCCGACCCACGCGTCCGACCCAGTCTGGGTCGGACGGGCTGAAAATCTGCCCAGATCTGCGTTTTTAAATGCTAATTCTGGGGACTCCTTTCTCATTATCAAATTCACCCGACTCCAACCCTAAACAGACGAGAAAGAGGCGAAAATAGAAGAGAAAAGAAGAGGAGAAGAGAAGAGAAAAAAGGAGGAGAAGGAAGTGAAGATCTCTACCTCCATTGAAGCTTGGAAGCTCCTCCAATGGCTAATTCTTCCTTTTCTTTGCTCTTCCTCTAGCTATGTCTGAGTAGTTCCATTTGTATCCTAGGATGAGGGTTTGAACCCATTTTGCTCATTGAATGCTAGAAACCTAACTCATTAATTACTCTTGTTTTATTCTCTTCAATATCAATTAATGCACTAAACTTATCTCTTATTGCATTTATGGTGGTTCCATTCAATATTTGAGCTTGAGTTTGGAACTAGACCAAGAGGGAGTAAACCCTAACCTTTGCTTTTTGATTTGGAAGTAATTGCTTGGGGCTATTTTTAAGAGTGCTTGCTTAATGCTATTTGATGACTTGAACCTCCTTTGATTAAGGGGTTTGATTATATGGGTAAGAATTGGATTTCCCATGATTTGGGGATTCATGAGCTAAACTCTAATAGGCACTGAGATGATGAGTTATGGTTTTAAAGTTCTTTGAGTGAATGGGTGATTCCCACTATCCTAGGGTACTCTCTCCATCCATACCATTCACAAACACTTTTACTGCGTTTAGTGCATTTTCGTTACAAAACAACAACCAACTGCCTCTGGCTAAACCCCCATTTTACTGTTATTTTGCACTTAACTATATAGCGAAGCTTGGTATTGAGAACCAATTTCCTCGGGAACGACCGGTTGACTGCAACGAATTTGGGTGCGTTGCCCTTTTAGCGCCGGTGTTATTACTGAAATATGTAATTTTCCCAACACTTCAGATTGTGCATCGATTAGAGAGCACAAGGTGACCATCAAGAACCGCTATCCCCTTCCGCGCATCGATGATTTGTTTGACCAGTTGGCGGCGCCACAGGTTCTCGAAGATAGATCTTCGTTCAGCTACCATCAGTGAGGATTAAGGCCGAAGATGTGCCTAAGTCCGCCTTTAGGACTCGTTATGGTCATTACGAGTTCCTAGTTATGCCGTTTGGTTTGACTAATGCTCCCTCAGTCTTCATGGATATGATGAACCGTGTTTTCAAACCTATCTGGATCAATTTGTAGTGTCTTCATAGACGACATCTTGGTGTACTCCAAGCGCAGAGGAGCAGAGGAGCATTTGAGGATTGTTTTGTAGACGTTGAAGGATCGTGAGCTGTATGCTAACTGAAGAAGTGTGACTTCTGGCTCGATCGGTAGTGTTCTTGGCATGTGGTCTCGAAGGACGGTATCTCAGTGGACCCTGGAAAGATTAGAGCAGTTATGGAATGGGAGGCCCACGAATGTGTGTAGAGATCCGTAGTTTCCTTGGGTTAGCTGGGTATTACAGGAAGTTTGTAGAGGGTTTTTCTAAGATCGTATCCCCGCTGACCCGTTTGTTGAGGAAGGAGATCAAGTATGAGTGGAGTGAGGCTTGCGAGCAGAGCTTTCAGGAGATTAAGAAGAGGCTGACGCCGCACCGATTCTGACTTTGCCATCTGGGACCGAGGGCTTCGAGGTCTTCTGTGATGCGTCCATAAGGGACTAGGTTGTGTTTTGATGCAGCAGGGTTAGGTAGTGGCTTATGCTCCCGGCAACTTAAGCCTTATGAGAAGACCTATCCTACCCACGACCTGGAGTTGGCAGCTGTGGTTTTCGCGCTGAAGATTTGGAGACATTATCTGTATGGGCGTCGTGTAAGGTCTACACGGACCACAAGAGTCTCAAGTATTTGTTCACTTAGAAGGAGCTGAACTTGAGACAGAGGAGATGGTTGAAGCTACTTCATGACTACGATTTGGAGATCCTCTACCACCCGGGTAGGGCGAATGTTGTGGCAGACGCTTTGAGTCGAGAGGCGCTCCGGCGTAGCTTGTGCTTTGACAGGAGTTCAGAGGTCCGCCTTAGAGCTTCAGCGTATGGGCGTCTGGGTAGTCAGACCAACCCAGTGCCAGTGTGATAGCAGCATTTCAGGTTCAGTCTTCGTTGGTCGACAGGATCCGGGTTAGTCAGGAGGCAGATGTAGCTTTGTGTCGAATCAGAGAGGGCTGCCTTCAGAGCAGAACTCAACTTCAGTGTCTCCAGTGATGGTTGTCGCGTTTCAGAGGCCGAGTGTGTGTGCCCGACGATGCAGTTCTGCGTAGGGAGATCCTTCAGGAGGCTCAGGGAGCGCCATATTCAGTTCACCCAGGAGGGGTGAAGATGTATCGAGATCTCAGAGAGTCGTTCTGGTGGTCTGGGATGAAGCGTGACATCTATGAGTTTGTTTCGTGTCTAGATTTTGGCGCAGTTTGCATCAGGCTCTGGTAACGAATTTAGCTTTCAGTTCAGCCTACCATCCTCAGTCGGATGGCCAGACAGAGAGACTAATCAGGTTCTGGAGGACATGCTTCGCGCATGTGTCCTGGATTTTAGAGGTAGCTGGGATCAGCACGTGACTCTGATCGAGTTTGCCTACAACAATAGCTTTCAGCGAGCATTGGTATGGCTCCGTTTGAAGCGTTGTACGTAGGAGTGCAGGTCTCCCATCTGTTGGGATGACCTGAAGGAGAGGTCTTGGTTGGACCTGAGTTGGTGCAGGTGCAGTAGAGAAGATCTGGGTGATTCGAGAGCGTTTGCTTGTTGCTCAGAGTAGACAGAAGTGTTATGCAGACCAGAGGCGCAGGCCGCTTGAGTTTGATGTTGGTGATCACGTCTATCTGCGAGTTTCGCCGGTCAGAGGCGTAGTCCGGTTGGGAAGCGTGGAAAGCTTAGCCCGAGGTTTGTAGGACCTTTTGACATTCTAGAGAGGATTGGCCCTGGCTTATCGTCTGGCTTTGCCCCCATCCTTGTCTGCTGTCCACAGTGTTTTCCATGTTTCGATGTTGAGGAAGTACCTGCATGATCCGTCTCATGTGATCGATCATAGTCAGCTTCAGTTGAGAGAGGACTTCAGTTATGAGGCGGTGCCTACCCGTATTTTGGCTAGAGACGTTCGTCAGCTCCGTAGTAAGACCATGCCTATGGTTAAGGTTCAATGGTCAGATCAGTCGGAACGTGAAGCGACTTGGGAGCTCGAGGATGACTGCGTGCCAAGTTTCCCTCCCTTTTCGATCAGTGAGGTGAGTCAATTTCCGAGGACGAAATTCTTAGGGGGAGGTGATGTTATAACCCGTATAATTGCAACATTATATTATATCCGTACAAGTTATTCTAAGATGGATTACATTATTTTGTCAGTTGGGCGTCGGCATATTATGTTTTATTTAGAAGTTAAGGAGTCATTCGTCTTAATTATTGAAGGGGTAGGAGTTTCGATTATTAATAAGGTAATTAATTATTGATTTATAGGAAGGAATTCCTTATTTCTTTTCTTTTCCTGATCATTGTTAATCACGTCAGTTCAGTCTTGAGGAGCGTCTCTCATCGTGGTTTGAACGAGTGTCTATTCCTTCTCTCTCTCTCAACTCCTCTGCTGAGAATTGTAATTCTGCTGCTGCGTTTGGATTGGAGTTCTCCGTTGCTGGTTCTCCTTCTCCTTGTTATCAGGTTTGTTCTGCGGAATTCCGAATTTCGTCATTGGTTTCATCTCCTCTCAGTTTCTGATTTTGGAACTCCAAATATATTAATTCAGCGACGAAGATTCTGCGTTAGGGACTCAGATTGTTGAAGCTACACTGGTGTTGGGGGTTATCCGTATCAGGTTGGTATTGCAGATTTTGGGTTTGGTGATCTAGGGTTCTTCATTGCAGTTTCTGATTTTTGTCTTTTGGTTTGGAAATTCAGTGTTGCCGTTGCGTGTATCTGCTGGTGGATTATTCGGGACTGCTACTGCTCAGATCGTCGGATTGTTGCTGATTGTTGAGGTAGGTGGTTACTCGATTCGGTTTGGAAGTTCAGCCATGGGGATTGCAACAGTTATTGGCTGTTTTTGGGTGTGAATTCTGTTTGTGTCATCTGTTGATTGCATTTTAGAATGGTTAAAACCCCATGGTCTTCTGTATTAATGTCTGTTTTGGTGTGTGTTCTGAATTGGCGATTCGTGGTATCGAATGGCGTTGTTTTCTGCTCTGTTCGCATTCTGAAATTTTGCAGTTTTCGCACTGTCCGAACTTCCGTCCGAGCTTTGAAGTTCGACAGTGCGTTTTGCCAATCTGATTTTCAAGTTCGGGGTATGTCCGAACATCTGTCCGAACATGGATGTTCGGACACACCCTTAGATTCTCCTCTGACTTTAGTTCGACCTGTGTCCGAACATCGATGTCCGGACACAAGGTCGGACCCTCCGCGTAACTTTTTCCGTAAAGCCTGTCCGAACATCAGTCCGAACATGGATGTTCGGACACTCTGAACTTTCCTGTCTGATTTCAAATCGACTTGTGTCCGAACATTGACGTCCGGACACAAGTTCGGACACCTCTCTGTTTTCGGCATAACTTCTCCGTTTGAACTCCGATTTGAGTGCCGTCTGCGGCGTTGGATTCCTTATATTTGTACTACTGATTTATGAGTGTTTTGGCATATCTAAATGCAATTCGGCTTCTGTTTATGCAATCCTTCTGTTTTGGGACATACACTTTGTTTCTGAGCCGTGAATGGCTGGGTCGAGCTATTCCGTGGTATACCATGTAGACGTCATTCTGAGTGTGGTCATTCCCTTTCTGTTCTGTGGGGTTGACGAACCCTTTGGCTCTTTCGAGTCATTTCTGCGTTGCCGAGAGACCTGTTATGGTCTATAGGTCTTCGACCCTTCTGAGTGAGTGCATTGTGTCTTGTCCCTTTCTGTTTAAGAACGCTGATTGATTCTGAATTGGGAACTCTTGTGTTCCCCTCTGTCTCCGTCCTGTTTCTGAAAGCTTCTGACTGCTTGGGAACTGTGGATAAAATGTTTATCTTCTCTTCTTCTGATTTCAATTGTTTTGAGCGACCTTACTGATGACGGTCGCTGCTTACTGGGCATAGTTGTGTGCTCACTCCCCTACTTTTAACATTTTTGCAGATTGATCAGCAAGGATCACATATTCAGTTTCTGAGCTTAGCTTATGTTTCAGCTCTTTGTTATTTGATATTCTTACTCAGACTTGTAGCCTTCGGCCTTACTCTGTTTAGACCTCTATTTCTATTGGTTATGTAATTGGGTTTTTGTATTACTTCCGCTATATTTGGGTACTCTGGTTTACAATGTTTATGGAAACTCTGTTTTGGCCTTTATTGCATTTGAGTGTTTTAGAGCCTTGCGTTATTAGGTAGTAATACGCGGTGTGTAATACCCTTAACTCTTAGGCCGGTTTTAGGGGTGTTACATGCGGCTGCGGGATTACCATACCAGCAAAGGTGCTGAGCCCCTGGGGGGCCACCCTTTCTTCTCTTTCCTATTTCAGGTACAAGGAGCTGGAAGCCGTTCGAGAGTAGGACGGGGTAGTCATTTGTACATGGGTAGCCATTTAAATTGTATATGTGTTGTAGGTGTAGTAGACCGAAATTGTTATTGGCATAAGTTTGTAAAGACTCGGTACAGTTGGATTGTATATGTATATTGGTTGTTGTTAATGGAAAGGGATAGTAGTGTGGTTGCTTGGGAATCTAGTCCATCAGACCGATACAATGTATATATATGTATTATCCTTGTTAGCCACGTGGGTGGTTAACGGCGTGTAACACCATTGAGTTAGTAATGTGAAGAGTTCATTTTCCGCTGCTATTTATTGTTAAGTGTATGGTTGTAGTTGGGGTGTTATAATGGATGACCTAATTTATATCATCATGTGCTACAAATCGACTGATTAATGAAGACGGATAATGGTTTTCTATTTCACATTTGACCTTTAAGATAGCTTCCCAATTATTCGATGCTCTGTCAGGGCATCCACAATGGTGTAGATTCCACCCATGATGGAAAAAAGAAAAAATGATGAGCTGGGAGAGAGAAGATGTGAGAGGGTTGCTTAATTAAGAACCCAGAGATAGCAGGTTCTTGCTGACACATGGAGAGAGAATATGAGAGAAGGGATTATAATAATATTTTTAAGTGGTGGAATCTACTTTCTGGCCTTAGCGCCTTCTCATCTTGTTAGGCAGGTCACCATTAATCTTTGCAGAAGCTTATGTACCAAACAATGTAACGAGATGAAACTTAACTAGCATAGTCTAGACTAATTAACTAGTAACAACTATGACTGAAATACCCCAAACCTTAGTATGTTGTTTAAACATTAAAATATGGTATATTAAGACTAAAAAGAGTCTAAAACATTAGTAAACAATTTAAACTATAGAAACACAATAAATTACCTTAAAGTCAATATGGGCAAAAATGTGCTCTAAGCTTGGGATAAGTTTGGTCAAGACCTAATAAGCTTATCAAGACTTTATTTAGGTGTTAATGGATATAATAAACCATTTACCAAAGAAAACCAAGCTTGAAAACAAGTTAAAACACAAAATGTGCTTTAAGGAGTCTTAAAGCACATTTTTTGCAAAATTGTCTTGTAAATGAGTTTTGAATGGCTAAATGTCCATCATTACTCTTTAATTAACATGTGTACTACTTAGTATCACATTAGGCAGTCTAAATCAATGGGAAATCAAAAATTTCACAACTATGTGCCTTGTTTTTGTGAATAGTAACTAAAATAAGCTAGTTTATAACATATGTCTTTATAAGTGAGACAATTGGTCAACAAAGACTAAAATACCCCTTGTTATAATATGGGGGCCGGTTTTCTTGATGACTCACCATACTTAGACAAAAAATAAGCTAAGTAAAGTAGTAAAGTAGAAAGCACTATTTGCTTTACTACTTAAATATCCAAAACTTGCAACTTATCTTCATTCTCTTCTTTCCTTCTTCATTTCCCACGCCTCCAACCTCTCTTCTTCCTTCCCCCATCGGTTTTGCTATAGTACCATACACAACACCATCTTCAATCTCTTATGTCTCCTAGCTCACTTTGTCAAATCAAAAACAAAGACCACCATTCTTCTAGTCTCATCAAGCTCTCAACCTTGTCTTCTCAAAATTCCAAGAGCTCCATTTCGGTGCCAAGAGGAATCTCCATGGGAGGAGCTTGAGCTCAACTTTTCACATATTATTGTTCTCCTTCGCTTCTAGGTAAGGAAACTCAAAGAAAAATAACATTTCCTCCATGTTTTTATGTTGTCCGAAAACACCATTAATGGTGCCTTTACCTTGTTTGTTCTAGCTTCATTTGAATCTTCCAAGGGCTTGGTGGAGTCTTCTCTTGCTACATATCCAACTCTCTTTCATATCCAAGGTAAAACAATCATCTAAATGCTCTAAGACAATATATATATCTAGGGTTTACAATGAGATGAAGCATAAAGCTTGTATACTCATTTCATTATTTGTATATTGATTAGAAGTTGACAAGCAACTAAAAGCCTTGCCGATTTAGTCAAGGAAACAAGAAAGAAGTTGTGAGGAAAGAGGTAAATGTGTTAACCTAATGTAGTTTAAAGTCTTAGGAGAAATGAGCTTATGTTGCTTATTAAAACTACTTAAGGAGCCAATGGTGAATGACTTAGTAAAATGTTTTCAAGAGACTATTAAAGGACATATGTGTTGTTGTATGTATTTGTAGGTCAAAGGCAAATCAATGTGGGAAATTCAGTGTTTATGGTTTAAGTTATTTAAGGGCCTAAGTGCCATGCAATTTAAATATGCATTATATTGTGATGTAGTGTTAAATGGGTGAAGTTTTGTGTATTAGAATGCTCTTGATGGATCTAAGTGTTCTTGAATGTTTTAATGGTGAAAACTTTGTGTTTTGGTGTATCAAGATGCTAGGAGAACTGTGAGCCTCGATTTTAAACCCTATCATGTGTTGGTTAAAGCTGATTAGGATCTAACCGGGTTTTAGGTCCACTTATAACCTAAGGTTAATAACTATGTCATATAACAATGATTATTAAAACCTAAGCTAGCTCACTGGAACCTATTATGAGTCGCCACCTAATTTTAACCTAAATCAAATTAGGAAAGGAGAGTTCGGGTTCGGGGGCTTGTTATTCGACTTAATTAGGGTTCAATTACTTTCATTACCCCTAGAAGTCGTTTTTCCTCTACTTAGTTTAATTACGGCTTATTACGAGTCGTTTTAACCTAAGTGCGCGAGCTTCTGTTTTTTTTTTGTTTTTTAGCATTTTTTGACTGAAAATAAAAGTGAAAGTTGAAATTACCTAAACTAGGGTTTCGGAGGCAGAATTAGGTCAATTTTGTTTCCGTCCGTAGCCACGGACCTAATGTCCGTAACCACGGACCCTAGTTAATCTATGTGAAAATAAAAGTCAAATTAAACAGAAAACAAAAATTTGAAAAGTCCGGGGCCACGGACAGGATGTCCGTAGGCCCGGACATAGTTTAACAAAACCTAAATTTTAAAATTTTAAAATCCGCCGCCGTCCGTGGGTGTCCGTGGCCACGGACAACCCGTCCGTGGTCCCGGACCATAGGTCCGAGATCCCGGACCACCCACGGACAGGGGTTTTGGGTTTCCCGAAGGTGTTTTCGGCTCAAAATTTATGCACGTGTAGCCTGAAAGGTATACAATTCGTTAGTAATTGAAAGATTGCAGTTTGAAGTCGAATTATGTACGAAACTTGACGAACAAGTAACAAGGCAGAAACAAAAGTAATTAGCAATACAGAAGCGTAAAAAGGTTAGTTTGAACCCAAAATTGACAGAGAGTTAATAAGGTCGTGGAGAGTTAGAAAAGTAGAATTGCAACCTGTTTTACCTTCGAATTCAGGAGGATTCTTCACGTCGGGATTCTTCGGAGGCTCCGATGGTGCCGTTCCGGATTGAGTTCGACCCGAGCTTCTGGTTGTTGATTGTTGAATGGTGTTCTTCACGTTTTGAGGTGGTTTGGTTGATGTTTGATGATTGTTGATGTGTTGGGAGTTGAGAAATGTGTTTAGATGGTGATTTCGGGGGATTTTTGATGTGATTTTGGTGCTTGGATGTGTAAAAACGTGAAGAGAATGAGACGGCTGCCTTCTTTGAGGGTTTAGGGCTCTTGAGGTTCTGATTTGATCATGGGATAAGGTTCCTTATATAGGCTTCCTTAAAGATAGAAAAATCCGGTAAAAACCGAGATTTACCGATGTTTTAGTTCAAGGGCTTCCAAAAGGAATTTGATTATGAAATTTCACACATGGGTAAAGATGATATTTCTGATTTTTCTAAAGTGGAATCGAATTTTTTGGATATTGGAATATTTTTAAATTCAATTTCTCGTCAGATTCAATCAGAAATTGCTAGAAAATTATTAGAAATTCGAAAAATCAAAATTCCAACGCCATTATGCTTCAGATGTCATCCTCTATCATGGGTTAAAATTTAAAGCATTTTGAATTGATTTGACCTTATTTGGAGGAGAGAGAAAGCCTATAGGGGGCTTAGGAGCCTTGAAAAATTACGAAAATGCCCCTGGAGATGACTAAGCTTGTCCCTAGTACCCTGAAATGTGCCGATCGAACTGGGAACCCTCGCTACTAGCCTATTTAGTAGAGACTCTCTTCCGGGGGAGTTGAAATTTTGGGTATAACAGATTGCCCCCCGTCAACTAGACTTTGTAATGGAAATGAAAAGGCTAGTTGATGCTTGAGTGATACCCCAAAATTTTGGATCTTAAAAGACCGCACGTGCAATCCGACAAGTTACGTCGAGCTATTCTAAGGCGCTGACTACCTATGAGTAAAGTGGAAGGGTGTTGAGCGGTTCTAAGGCGTCGACCACCTAAAGGTAATAATGAAGTAATGTCAGACTATTCTAAGGCGCCGACTACCTATAAGATGATATGATGTCAAGCTATTCTAAGGCGTTGACTACCTATAATGAATGAGATGATGTCAAGCTATTCTAAGGCGTTGACTACCTATAATGAATGAGATGATGTCAAGCTATTCTGAGGCGTTGACTACCTATCAGTGATTGAAAATTGGTGTTGGGTCGAGTTCTTCTATTCGGGTGAGTTCTGCTGCTCTAGTGAGTTCTGCTGCTCTGGTGAATCTGAATCTTTGGCTGAGAATCTGTATCTCTAAACAGTCTGTACCTTCGGCTGAGAATCTGTATCCCTGAAGAATCTGTACCTTCGGCTGAGAATCTGTATCCCTGAAGAATCTGTACCTTCGGCTGAGAATCTGTATCCTTGAAGAATCTGTACCTTCGGCTGAGAATCTGTATCCCTGAAGAATATGTACCTTCGGCTGAGAATCTGTATCCCTGAAGAATCTGTACCTTTGGCTGAGAATCTGTATCCCTGAAGAATCTGTACCTTCGGCTGAGAATCTGTATCCCTGAAGAATCTATACCTTCGGCTGAGAATCTGTATCCCTGAATTGTGACGAGGAGTCTCATATGAATAGATGCAATGGTCATGATGAAAGTTATTATGAAAGTGCCAAACGTGGCAATGAGGATGTGCATGTCAAAATACGATCAAAGTGTATGTAGGAATTTGTCCAAAACAAGAAATTGCTTGAAAGAGATGCCAAACGTGGTAGTGTTTGAAGAATAATCTGTTTAATGAAAAGGAAAGCGAAATTATCATTTCCTAACCATAGACTTCGGACTTGTAATTTATCTCCTAGGAGATGAACATGCCATCGGTGGGGTATGGTGTATGATGTAAAGGTAAGGGCTTATGTAGGCCTGTGGTGTTTGATGTGGAGGTAAGGGCTTATGCGGGCCGGTGGTGTGTGATGGTGGTGGTGATGTTTAAGCTCTGGGTTCCAATTGGTGTTGTCATTGCAATTGTTGGAACCAACAATTGCCCCCAGTATTTTTCCCTTAAGACAATCTGAGCTAGAGTTCGTGGCAATAGATCGTTCCGATCGATTGCCCCCAGTATTTTCTTTTATTAAACGTGCGAACGAGTCTCGTCCTCACAGGGTCAGGGCTTATGTTTTTATGTGGTGCTTCCTAACCTACACTCGGCGTGTTTGGTGCTTGCACTCGTTCCTCACCCACAGTCACAACTTCTAGACCATTGAATTCGATATTTGATGCATTTGATCTGTTACTTTCACGTGATTGGACACACAACTATCAAGTCGGAAGTCTTTAAAGCTTATAACGTGGCCACGGGGTGTGATGAAGGACAACGGGACCATGGAGGGATATTTGAGGTATGTGGAGCTTAAGTGGGTGACCAAAGCTGCAACTTGCGTCTTCTCTCAGATTCATCTTCCTTGTCTTGAAGTCGTCTAACTACTTCATGTTGACGTTGTTTTTGAGCTTCTGGACTTGGACTTTTGAAGTTGTCCTTTACACCATTTCTCTTTTCGTCTTTTGGATTTCTTCAAGGCACTTTGGTTTTGCCTCTTTGTTTGATCCTTTCTTGACTTTACCTTCGGGGTTCTTGTGTTTCCCGGTTTTGAGTTTTGAGAGCTATTTTGATGTGAGCTCTTTTGATCCTGTGTCACTTTGGGACCATTTGCGGATCACTTCGTCATGCTGATAGCGGCTTTGCTTCTCTGGACTGATGAAAACATTATCTGAGAGTCAGGCTCCTCGCTTCCTTTGGTCACTGGGTTGGTATTCATCACGGGCTGGCTTGCTCTGTGGAGCTTTGCAACATCGAAAAGGGATATATGAAAGGCTCAGCGGGGGTGCCTAGGGTTTAATGTCAGGGTTTACAAGCTTTTAGCTATGTGGTGTTGTACCTAGGTGCTTCGTCATTCCTGATAGTTTGTATCCGTTCGTTGTTACTTTTCGCAGGTCTAAGAGTAAATTTACAAATTATCTCCTTCGGTCGGAGTTATGCCGTTTACCTCACCTTTGAATGTGGTCTCACCGGAGTCGTGTAAAAATGACATGCTCGTTCACTCTTGGTTTTTCCGCTCAAGTCACTCTCGTGAATTCTCACTCTGAGACTTGTTCGCATATTTAAACGAAAGGTGAAAGATGACGAACTTAAACTCAGATTGCCCCCAGTATTAATCCAGGGTTTATAACAACAATTTGACAAATGTAGACTTGAACCGCTTCGTGGGTTGCTTGGATGTTTTGGGGTGAGTAGTGGTGTTTGGTTGGACATGTTCATCTTTTTAGAACAAAAGACAAGTCGTTTTGTTCAGTTTGCCAAGAAATGACCGTTTCATGAATATTAGTTTTAAGTTAATGTTTGCTAACGAGCAAGATGCAAGGTGAACGAACACATTTCTTTTATTATCATTTTGTGATTACAAACTGAAAAGTCGAAAAAACTGAAATTTTCAAATCTAAACTTCATTAAAAGAGAAATGTGATAAACTTCCCACACAATTGAAATGAGTAAACAAAACACTGCTAGACTTTTGCCTACTCAACAAACTGGAGTCCTTGCTCGATAAGGTCTTCGATCTTGTGCTTCAATGCTCTGCAGTCGTCAGTACTGTGTCCTGGTAGTTGATGAAACTGGCAGAACTGATGGAGATGTTCCCCGGCTTGGGTGATCCCAGGACTAGGTGTGAGAGGCTGTAGTAAGTCTAGCTCTTGTAGCTTCACGAGTGCTTGACTGAGAGGCCAGCCAATGTCGGTAAACTGTCTCGGTGCAGAGAACCTCTTGGATCGGGGTGAGGCCTTGACGCTCTGTTTTGCAGCACCGGGTTTTTGAATGGTGCTCACTCGGTACGAAACTTGAGCTACTTTGGCCGGTCCTGACTTAAAGGTCTCGATACTCACACCCTGGGCTTTGGGTTGTCCCAGCTTCAGCTCGCCTTTGTGAATCTTTTCTTCCATGACCCTTACCTGTCCCATCAGCATGTCGAAATTAGGGAAGTATGCGCAACTCAGCTCGTTGTTGTATTGTCTCTGCATATTGTCCACAATCATTCGAATTTGTTCTTGCTCATCCATTTTTGTAGGCATAGCAGCGGCTTTCATCCTCCACCGTTTGATGAAGTCGGACATTGATTCACTGTTTCCCTGCCGGGTACTGGCAAGGTCGGACCTGGTGACTTCAAGATTCTTAGCATACTCGAAATGGTGCAGGAAAGCCTCGCAAACCTCTTCATAGGTTTTGGTGTTCATCCTCTGAGTCAAGTACCAACGTTGAGGTATTTCATCGAGATAACGGCCGAAAACCTTGGCCTTCTGCATGTCATTCAACCTGAGGATGGACATTTCCCTATCGAACATCGCCAGATGGACCTGTGGGTCTGAGGAACCCTTGTACAGAGCAAGTGTGGGTAGCTTCAACTTTAGAGGGAGATTACCTCGAGGTACGATTCCATAGAAGAGTAATTGAAACCAGCTGGCTTGCTAGCTTTTTCCATGCACAATCCTTTTCGGGGCTTCCTTAATTCTGCAGTTAGTTGGTGGTCCGGGACGACTTGCCCTACAAATCTTTGTGCATCCTGGGTGTAACGCCCCTATTTACAATAAATACAGCGGAATAAAATCTCTAATGGCGATTACAGACCATCGGGCTCCAAACACCCAGTACCAACCTCACCAGTTACAACCATTACAATTAACTAAGTTACGGTCTGAACTTCGAGAAAACTTAACAAAACATAACAATAATAAAATACATTCACTCTCCATAAAACTAATCTCATCCAATCACTCATGCTCTTCGTGCCACCTGTAAATCCATTATACCTGCAAGATGAAACCAAGCAGCCCACCCCGGGAGGGGTGAGTCAGTTCCCTGGAATGGAACTGGTACAATTCTCCAAAAACAAACTTATAAAACATAACTCTTCAAAATAAACAGTAACTTGAAATCAACTCTTGAAAGTAAAACAGGGAAAGGAGGCACTTCAAAACAATCAATCATAGAGAAGAGAGAACAAGATAAGGATAGAGACAAAGAACTTAAAACCAAATCAACCACTTAAGAAATCACACCATATAGTTAGTGAGCATCCATTACTGATGTTAGAACCAATTCTGGTTAAGAATAAAAGACTCAGGTAGTCACAAAGGACTAGGAATGATATGAAAACCCATAACCCGTGGTAGACAGTTTATGTCCCCACCATTTCAGAAAGCTGAATCCCATAGACAAAATATACTCAAGAGTGGAATAAATTCAATTGGGAGAGATGGCCCCCACCGCCAAGTACGTCCTTTTAGGACAGGGGATATACAGCCCCTCACTGTTTACCATGTCCACTAAGGACAGGGATATACAGCCCCTCACTGTTACCATTGAAACGCGCGCACGTCGAAACATCAAGATCCAGCTCATGGATGAAATGATATCCAGAGTCAAAAGAAGAATTTCCAAGAATGACCTTTTTCCAAATTCCCACTAGATCACCAACTACCCAGAGCAATACCAAAACACTCAGTCCTACAGAGTGCAGAAGCGTAAACCCTAAGCAGTCAATGTCTAATGGAACAACCAAATAGAAGGAACCAATACCCAGTGAGTTTCACATCCAAGGCTCAGTTAGTCACACAAGCTGGGTTAGTCACACAACCATTTCCTTTTTAGAAATTCCTCTTAAAGTCAGTTAGCGTTTTCCAAAACATTCCACAAGTCAATCAGCAAAAAATCGGAGTACGAGAAATCATACAAACATTCCATACAGTCCAAAACACAACAAGCTGAGTACGAGAAATCGTACAAAAATTCCATAGAGTCCAAAACACAACAAGCTGAGTACGAGAAATCGTACAAAACATTCCATAGAGTCCAAAACACAACAAGCTGAGTACGAGAAATCGTACCTGGGTAACGCTGTAGCAGTTCTAGTCAACTTGCGCAAACAATCAACAGTACTCTGAAGAATATTAAAGGTAGTCTATCATCAATCACTTGTAGCCTATGTTAAGCTTAAATAAACTCCTTACTCTTATTCCAAAGTCTCAATTGTCTTTTAAGCCCTCACTTAAATGTTATGTATAATCTTTGAGTTATCTGAGAACGTTGTATAGTCCAAGGTTGTAGGATCAAGGAATGTATTTTATTAACACTTGTTAATTGTTCCACTCTTATCCACTTCACCCATACTTAACCATAATTCTCCCATTTAAGACCTTTATAACATAAGTGCATTATATGTTATTCAATCAATCTTAGAATTCCAATAACAATTCTTAAGCTCAGTACTTTTATTCTTAATTAGAATAAACATCATATTATGACCTATGATAGGTTTATCTTAGAATACTATACTATTATTCACAATGTAATGATTATGTACTTTATCAATATTCCAAATAAACCATCATGATTAAGTTTCCCCTTAACTTAACTAAGATCTACATCTTGTATATTGGAACCATAGTGTTGTAGACACATTATATCATAACCTAATTGAGTTACTAACTCATTTATCTTATCTTTAGTCCAGAAAGACTTTTTATTACATCCAGCTAATAATCTTGACATAAGATGTTAAATTACTTTTCATCTTGAAACAACTATATTATAGTTGACTTAGACTTATCGAACTCTTACATTTAGTATTCACAAGGTACATTATTTGCTTAATTATTACCTATATAATAAGGTGTTTAGTATAACCTTTTATGTATCCTTACTTACATTTAATTTCCTAAATGTCTTATTTTACACACATTCTCTCTATAGACTATGCATAATCCTTTGTACTAATCCTCATTAGACTTAAGCCTTAAATACGTTTTAAATTGTTTTACAAACCCTAAGGTTTCAAAGGAATAACCTAATAAATAAATTTCCTTTATATATTTAGGATGGACAATATATCTACATAGAGTAGAATTTATCAAAGAATCAAATTCTGGTTCGTAAGTTAAATTGTTAATTATTTCATAAGATAATCTATTATGAAAATTCTCATATTTTATATTCAAAATAACATTTCATAATTTCCCATTACCGTAAAGTATATCAATATAATATCTTATGTAACTTAGTTTTATCTAAAAAAAGGTTCAAAGGTTTTAAGTATCAAATTCCTATCTATAACCCTCCTATAAATTCTCACCACTAAATACCTCACTTAACTGTAAACTCACATCTTGAATATTGGTAATAAATGTATTTTATATGGCTTATCTAATTCTAAGAAACTTAAGGATAATTATTTAGATAAATTCCCAAATCATCGTTTAATATAGATTATATCACAATCCTTTTTAATGATCCTATCTTAAACATTAAGTTATACTTCACTACCATAAATGTTAAGAAATGATTAAATCTAGACTTACTAATCCACCTCACATTTAGGTGTAAAAGTATTTTACTTATTTTATTATGGTTTTATATTAAGAATATTTAGATGTAATCATACTACATTTGTTTATCATTAATTAGAATAAGATCTATTTGTGCAACATTTTATGTAATCTAATCACAATTTTTCCTAACTTTTAACTTATTAATTACTTAATCCCAATTTCAGATTTACATCCTGGTTATTGACAAATAATACTATACATGCATTTTAATATGGTTATTATAAACCGGGAGTAGCGCTGAGCTGAAAGAGTGCATACTGAGTGAATCCCATTGTTTCTTGACTTCGATTCACCCTGGAGCTTCAAAAATGTTAAGGGTATGAAACATTATTTTTGGTGGGCTGGAATGAAGAAAGATTTGAATGATTATGTTAGGTGTCTCACTTGTCAGAAGGTCAAGTTTTAGCACCGACGCCTAGTGGTATGGTGCAGCCAATGCCAGTGCCTGAGTGGAAGTTCCATGACATTTCTATGGACTTCGTAAGGGCTTCCGCCTACAAGGGGAGGTCTGAATATGATTTGGGTTATTGTTGACCGACTGACCAAGGTGGCTCGATTCATACCGATGAAGGACACCTGGAAAGTGGTAAAGCTTGCAGAGCTTTTCGACAGAGAGATTGTTCGGCATCATGGGGTACCGAAAACAATTGTATCTGATAGGGATACCAGATTCCTTTCAAGGTATTGGAAATCCACACGAAGCGCTTGGTACCGAGCTGAAGCTAAGTACAACGTTCCACCCACAGACAGATGGTCAGAGTGAGTGCACCATCCAGACACTTGAGGATATGTTACGTGCATGTGCACTGATTTTCAGACCAGCTGGATTGACAAGTTATATCTGATAGAGTTTAGCTACAACAATTACCATGCTTCGATCAAGATGTCTCCCTTCCAGGCTTTGTACGGTAGACCATGCCACACACCATTACTGGGATGAGTCGAGTGAGACGGTCATTATAGGACCAGAGTATCTGGAGCAAGTTCAAGCAGAAGTACGCCAAATCCGGGCTAACATGAAGGTAGCTCAGGATAGGCAGAAATCATACGCCGATGTGCGCAGACATGACCTGGAGTTCGCCGTGGGTGACCAGGTATTTCTTAGAGTATCCCTCATGAAGGGAGTGTTTCGTTTTGGACAGAAAGGCAAGTTGAGCCCGAAATATGTGGGGCCTTATGTTATGACGGAGCGGATCGGCTCGGTAGCTTACAGACTTGATTTACCCGCCGAGCTGGGCAAGGTACATGATGTATTTCATGTGTCCCAGTTGAATAAATATATGTCTCATCCGTCTCATGTACTTCAGCCTGAAGGCTAACCTTAGAGCCGACCATGCGATCAGTGGAGACTCCGGTACGGATTCTGGATACGAAGACTCGAGACACTCGCCATAAGTCTGTGGGACTGGTGAAGGTTCTCTGGTCTAACCAAACGTTAAGGAGGCCACTTGGGAGCTGGAAGATAAGATGAAGGCGAGTACCCGTCATTGTTTACTTCTTAGTATTTGTATGTATAGGGTACGGGGCGTACCCCTATTTTAAGGGGTTAAGCCGTTTCGGTATGTGTGTACGACATGTATTTTAATACATTGTCTATGTTATGTTGTTATGTTGTTACCTTGTTATGTTACAAACCGTTTGTCTGAATGATGTTGTTGTTTGGACCTTGTGTCCGATGTTATGTAAGTATGTTGTTATTTGTTATGGAAGTATTGTTTATATGTATTCCCGTGTTCTAATATTTAGGATATGTGGGAAGTATGAACTTTGGGGACAAAGTTCTTTAAGGGGGGTAGATTGAAATACCCCGAACCTTAGTATGTTGTTTAAACATTAAAATATGGTATATTAAGACTAAAAAGAGTCTAAGAACATTATTAAACAATTTAAACTATAAAACACAATAAATTACTTTAAAGTCAATATGGGCAAAAATGTGCTCTAAGCTTGGGATAAGTTTGGTTAAGACCTAATAAGCTTATCAAGACTTTATTTAGGTGTTAATGGATATAATAAACCATTTACCAAAGAAAACCAAGCTTGAAAACAAGTTAAAACACAAAATGTGCTTTAAGGAGTCTTAAGCACATTTTTGAAAAAGTGTCTTGTAAATGAGTTTTGAATGGCTAAATGTCCATCATTACTCTTTAATTAACATGTGTACTACTTAGTATCACATTAGGAAGTCTAAATCAATGGGAAATAAAATATTTCACAACTATGTGCCTTGTTTTGTGAATAGTAACTAAAATAAGCTAGTTTATAACATATGCCTTTATAAGTGAGACAATTGGTCAACAAAGACTAAATACCCCTTGTTATAATATGGGGGCCGATTTTATTGATGACTCACCATACTTAGACAAAAAATAAGCTAAGTAAAGTAGTAAAGTAGAAAGCACTATTTGCTTTACTACTTAAATATCCAAACTTGCAAACTTATCTTCATTCTCTTCTTTCCTTCTTCATTTCCCACGCCTCCAACCTCTCTTCTTCCTTCCCCCATCGGTTTTTCTATAGTACCATACACAACACCATCTTCAATCTCTTATATCTCCTAGCCCACTTTGCCAAATCAAAAACAAGACCGTCATTCTTCTAGTCTCATCAAGCTCTTCAACCTTGTCTTCTCAAAATTCCAAGAGCTCCATTTCAGTGCCAAGAGGAATCTCCATGGGAGGAGCTTGAGCTCAACTTTCACATATTATTGTTCTCCTTTGCTTCTAGGTAAGGAAACTCAAAGAAAAATAACATTTCCTCCATTTTTATGTTGTCCGAAAAAACACCATTAATGGTGCCTTTACCTTGTTTGTTCTAGCTTCATTTGAATCTTCCAAGGGCTTGGTGGAGTCTTCTCTTGCTACATATCCAAACTCTCTTTCATATCCAAGGTAAACAATCATCTAAATGCTCTAAGACAATATATGTATCAAGGGTTTACAATGAGATGAAGCATAAAGCTTGTATACTATTTCATTATTTGTATATTGATTAGAAGTTGACAAGCAACTAAAAGCCTTGCCGATTTAGTCAAGGAAACAAGAAAGAAGTTGTGAGGAAAAGAGGTAAATGTGTTAACCTAATGTAGTTTAAAGTCTTAGGAGAAATGAGCTTATGTTGCTTATTAAAACTACTTAAGGAGCCAATGGTGAATGACTTAGTAAAATGTTCTCAAGGAGACTATTAAAAGACATATGGGTTGTTGTATGTATTTGCAGGTCAAAGGCAAATAAATGTGGGAATTCATGTTTATGGTTTAAGTTATTTAAGGGCCTAAGTGCCATGCAATTTAAATTATGCACTATATTGTGATGTAGTGTTAAATGGGTGAAGTTTTGTGTATTAGAATGCTCTTGATGGATCTAAGTGTTCTTGAATGTTTTAATGGTGAAAACTTTGTGTTTTGGTGTATCAAGATGCTAGGAGAACCCATGTCGAAATTTAGATAATGTATAAGAAGTTTTAGGTGTTTAAAATGAGTTTTGGTGAACTAGGAAGTGTAGAAGTGACTAGGTATATTACTAGGGAAAGAAAGTGTATTAAGGTGTTTTAGAGTGCAAAAAGAACTTAGGCATTATACTAGAGATTGTAGACATCAAATGAGTGTTTTGGGAATACACCAAAGTCATTTTGGAAGTGTGTTGAGACTTATGCAAACCTTGGTAAACAGGAGAAAGTGTAAACTTGTGAATGGATTTCAAGAATGACATAAGGAGTTGGTTTGTAGGAAATGATGCTTGGGAGATAATGTTATAGTGGTGATGAAACATTTTAGGCATAGTAGTCACTTAGGTATGAAACACCACATAAGAACCTAAGGAGAAAACAATATAAGTGTTAGGAATTTTGGTAAGAGTGAGTAAGTGTTTAAGGAGTTATAAAATGAGATTTATGGATATTATATGAGGGTTTGAGTGTGCCAAATGGGTTTGGGAAACTTTAGAAGCTTGAGGAAAATTTGGAGAAGGTTTGAGAATTTTTGGGCAAGTTCTGGTGTCGACCGACCCAGGGGACAGACCCACATTTGGGTCGGACAGACCCACATTGGGTCGGACAGCCTCTGTAAGACACCAGTAAGTGGTTCTGGAACGGTCCGGCCCAAGGGACTTGGGTCGGACATAGGTCGGTCGGAAGAGTTTAGAAGACGGTAAAATTTCTGGAATGGTCGGCCTTGAGGATTTGGGTCGGACGTGGGTCGAACGAAGTAGAATTTTTCAAACCTGTGAATTACTGGAATGGACTGACCCAGTTGGTGGGTCGGACAGGCCCAAAACTTAAAAAAAACAGAAGAGAATATGACACATGTAGTTAACCCTAGGGGGTATAATGAAGATAAACAAGGATAAGTTTAGGCATTAAAACATGTCATATAACCATGTAAAATACTTAGTAAAATTCGAAGTTAAGTAAGTTAGTTAACCAACGTTATTAATCGTGTATAGGAGTGGCCTACGGAGGAAATCAAAAGAAGTAGGACCAAGGTATGGTTTTCTTGCAGTCTGTTGCCTACCGGTTTACACCGGCTTGTGTGCTGTTTGCTTTTCTATATGTTTATGACCTTGAAGACTTAAGTCATGTAACGAGTTTACTGTTGTTAATATTATTGTGATGTTAAGGTGTGACTCATATCCCTTGTGTGTGTCTAACAAGACTTAACCACTTGTTGAGATTAGTTATTAAGTTCCTACAGTGAACTTCTAACGAGTGCTAACTGGGGAGTGAGGAATCCGGTTGTCCGGTCACGCGTGTAAGTATAAGAGTAGATATTTGTATCAGATTCGACTCTTATAATGTTAAGATTGTTCTCCTTTATTTGGCGTTTGATCTCCCGTTAGCTTCCTCCAAAGCTTACCTATTCTGACTTATGATCGGTCTAGTGGGAACATGTGTTTGTGTTGTGTGTTTTGGGTCACAATATCCGATCCATCTGTGAGTTAAGTTACTCGTTCGACTAACAGAACGGTAATGAGTTTGTGTAACAAGCTTAACATGAGGGTGAACCATTCTCTAGGCTTCTGATGTTGACTAACCTTCTTGGTTTGTTGTTTGTGGGAAGTGTACTCACTATGTGTGTATGTTTTGGCTAAGCAATATTTCTTGCTATGCTATATGTGTTGTTTGTGTAAAATCAATGCCATGTTATCATGACAATTAGTTGCGCGTATCCCGGTAGCCGATGGGCTGCGCGTTAACCATACCAGCCAAGGGTTGCTGACCCCCTCAGGGGCTCCATATTTATACTGCAGGATGAGGATCGAAGAAGCAGAGTGGCTGTAGAGCAAGGTCATGTCATACTTTTGGTTATTTTGGATGGTAGGCCCGGGATGCGCCTGTGCTCCCGTGGCGTTATGTTTTGGTTCCGTTGTATTACAGTGACACTTTGTGGTGTACAGTTTACAGTTATGGTTGTAGTTAAATACTCGGTATTATGTTTATGTATTAAAGGTTATTAGTTCTATGCTCGGGAGTCTGATCATCAGACCGGTACATTTGTATTTATTCTGCCTTGTTAACCACGTGGGTGGTTAACGGCGTTGTAACACCGAATCATTTAGTTATTGTTAGCTGTTTATCTCCGTTGCGATTTCCTTTATTGTTAAGTGCGTAGTAGGGGTGTTACATGACTTATATGGCAAAAGGATTATATTCTATCAGTGCGTGATTACAGACAAAATCATTACAGCAAAAAAATTAGTTCGTAATAAGTTAATAGCTTCAATGTTCATTACATAAACTCGTGAAGTTCCGCCATGCCTTCGTCCCGTAATCTCTCTCATCTACGTCACCTCCCAATCGCCGGCCATCTACCCTCCACCACCACCACTAACATGCTTAATCGCTGGTCATCCCCTATCGCCACAACAAAACCTAGCTAAAATCCCACAACAACCTTCTACAGCCTACACAAAATCTCACCTTCGCCATAACTCGCCTTTCCAGTGCTAAACTCACTCACCTTACCAGCATGTCGAACTAGAAGACAACCCCGGAGCGACAGTCTTTATAGAAACATCACAAGGACTCAAGAGTGGGAACCATCTGGCGTATCTCGACCAATTCGGGCAAATAGTGGGACTTCGTCTGCCTAAGACCGCACGAATTCGCACTAAAACACGATATGGATTTGTAGAATACAGAACCAAAGCAGAGGCTGACCAGGCCATTGAAGAGACAAATGGTATGATGGTGGATGGAAGTCAGCTGCAGACACAACGGCTTACAACCGAAGGTCTACCCCAGGGACTTCAATACACCAAATTTCTAGATGGATTCCAAGAGCCCACACAGTCCCACAAGGTGGAACATGACAAGATGGCAGTAGCCAAACTGCTCCCCCTCCTCACCACAAGCAAAAGCCCCGAACTGCAATGAATCTCCACCAAAAGGATTCATCAGCCTAGAGCCTTCCCTGGTCATGAAAGAAAAATTAGATAGAGGTGCGGTCATCATCACCCCTTCCCCGACGAGATGCTCAGAACTCAAATTGTTACTACTAGAGAAGGGGGAAAACATCACTGAAGTAACAAGCCTCTTGAATCACAAGTATCTAGTGATCTTTGGTACCAAGGACCTGCGGAGGAGTTTATAACGTCAAGTTTGGGTGAAGAAGTCCAGTGGATGAAGAGAGCCTGGGAACCCACGGACCAACTTGATACTAGAACCACCAATGTTGCTATCCGGGAATCCCTCTACAAGCTTGGTCCACCGATTCAGTTCACCAGATCACTAAACACTTAGGGACGTTACAAAAATCAACACCACCATGCTACGTCTACCACAGTTCCTGGAGCACACACACAAATAGAGACAAATAAAATCGATCATCAACGATGAAGTCTCTATGGATATAGAGGGTGCCCTATATAAGGTCAGGATCATCGAATATTGGTCAGAGGAATTATCGTAAAACAACCAAGAGAACAACCAGTATGATAGTTAGAATGATTCCACCGTGCCGGCGAACTCAATGTCGGAGGAAGTCCACCGACCAATCAGCAAAGGAGAATATAAGTCGGAAATTCAAACGACATGTTCCAATACATACCAAAGGAAAACGTCAGTCCCCCAAGCTATTACAAATGCGACACCGTTCAGAAAACAGTACAACTCAATAGCCATAAAATCAGGATAGTTCCCAAAATCTCGTTTTCTATGGTAACAGTAATGGAAACAGCATAGTAATCATTATGGCTAAGGGAGATCTGCTCCACTTCCTGAAGAAATCCCCTCCCACGTTTGCCGTACATTGCCTGAAAAATTCTCCAAAACAGCATTGTGCAGTGTCAGTCGCCACCCCTTTTGCTTTCCCGAATCCCGGGCCTGCTTTTCCTTCTCCCAAACAAACTCCACTTTTACCTCCCCCAGACATACCCACTCCCCAATACTTTCTTTTCAGGTGGAAGGGGAACACAATTATTATAAGTCCTGTACCCTTCTTTTCTACCCTTTCACATAGGCTATTGATAAGTGGTGAAATGATGTATTTATAAGGTCTTTATTTACCTTTATTTCGTGCAACTATTGACTTATTTCACCACTTGATAGAGCATTTCATAATATAGTTGAACTCATGCAGTTTTAATTAAAATTTAAGTAAAAGCTCACTTGAGCAATGGTTTTCGGGAGACTCTCAAGACTTTGTAGCTGAGCTTTAATGCCCCTAGGAGTGTCAAAGACGAGGGGTCAAACAAGACAATTTCGGTGCAGAAAAGGCTCTTCTGGTGTGGACCGCAGGGGCGGTCCCGACGGAAATTTGCCCAGAACAATCGTTTAAGACGGGAAAAAAGAGGGTTTGGCTCATTCTTTGGCATTTTACACTTCCACACACACAGGAGAAGAGAAAGAACGTGAAGAAGGAGAAAGAGGAGAAAGAAGAGGAAGAAGAGAAGAAGGAAGAACTCACCTTCTCCAAAGCTTCCAAGCTCCAACAATGGCTTCTTCTTGCTCTTTTCTAGTTTTTTCTTTCCTCTATGCTTGAGTAGTACTCTATTGTGCTTTGGGATGGGTCTTTGAACCCAAACCCTAGAAATGTGCTTGTGAATCTTAATTATGCTTTAATATAGTTGTTTCTCTCTTAATTATCATTCAATGTTCTCAAATTGATCTCTTGAGTGCATTTGTGGTGAACCCTAACTACAAATTAGTTTTGAGTTAGGTTTGTGACCAAATTGAGAGAGAACTCTTGATTTATGCTCCTAGGATTAGTGAGTATAATTTGGGGCTTTGTTCTAGAACTTGCTTAATGCTACTTAGTGAGTTTAGTCCTAATTGATTTTGAAGGCTAAAATAACTAAGTAAGAATTAACTCATCTTTGGTTTAGAGGGTTATTATTATTGTTCTAAAAAGACAACTATGGCATAAGAAGAGTTGCTAGCATACCTAGGTAGTTTGGGTGATTGCCAGTTCCCAAAGTACTTTTCCATCCATTCCATTAAACTTTCACCTTTAGTTTATTTGTTGTTCTTGAAATTACTCAACCAACACAATCAAGCTTGCCGCTGGCTAAACCCCAATTTACTGTTTTCATTGCAATTACTGTACCGAGACTAGGAAGTTAGGACCAATTTCCTTGTGGATACGACACTTGTACTACACCGATTAGGTGCACTTGCCTATTCCTTGCATTTATTTATATACTTTGTTATATAGTTTTTGCACAACAGCTATGTGCCTCTAACGCTCAATTCTACTACACCCACTTCTCTCTCACCTCCCTCTTAGTTTCCTCCGGCACAAACCGAATCTCTCTCACCTCTCTCTCAGTCTCCTCACATACCAATCGATTCCCTAACCCCTGTGAGTATCGTACCTCAAACTCCAACACCCACCCAACATGACTCACAACCATGCATAACCCCGCATTCAAGTCGTGACCATGTCATGTTCTCACCTCAATCACCTAAGATCAACCTCGAAGTGGTCATCTCCCCTACGCATACATAAAAGTTTCATATCGTCAAATGCAGTAAATCCACTTCCCTCAGTCTGACAATCTCAACCATCCCACCACGATTCCATTACCAAATGAAACACCTGACTCCATGCAAACTTATTATGATATCGGTGCTAGCATAATTGGGAATACACGACATATAAAAATTGCCAATAAAGAGGCAGTTGCTTGTCTTGGTTTTGGTAAGCGTCTAAAGGTGCATATTCCGAACCTTTACTATCCATTGAGAACCTTTCAAAATATCTCGAAGGCTCAAGAAGAAGTGCAAGGCTTGAAGGAAAAAAGAAAAACAAGGAAATTGTATGGAGAACTCGACATCTAGTCTCTCGTTAACGTTCTAATCTCTCTCTCGCTTTGATCTGCGGATCTGCAGTTCTGCTCATTGACTCTTTCTCTTGCTTACTATGATGGTTGTTGTTTTATTTTGTTTTGCTGGTGCTTTGTAACTCTGATTGCTTGCAATCATCCGCTGTACTTTACAGCTTACTATATAAAAAAAAAAATCTCAGTGGCACAAAAGTGCCTAGATTTTGGCAGAAGCCTTAATTGTCACTATCTTAATCCAGAACCAATCTCTATAATTTCACACAATCCTTTGAAGAAGCAAGAGGGTAGAAGAGGAGAAGCAAAGTGCAAATAGCAAAACATATTTTACTTCTAAAAACATAGAGGGGTCACCAGAAGAGGGAATGGGCAATACCAAAAAAGAGAAATTCCAGAATAAGGAGCAGTATAGCAAGTATAGAAGGAATATGAAGACTCACCCTACGTAGCAACTAGATGATCGCTACGGGGTATGAGGACAATACAACAGTGCAAACACAACAGTAGACTCCACACAAGGCTTATTAGGTGGCTTAGTCGCTACTTGGGACTCCAATACCATCAACATTCTAAGCTCCATGCAATACACCCCCTCTTAACAAGCCTATTCTAGAGCGGGAGATATGATCGAGGTTGGGGAAAGGCAGTGATCTCAGAGACTGGATCTCAGAGAGGAAAAGACTCGACGTGCACAAAAGGCTTGGAGGATCTCAGAGACTGGATCCATCAATTGAGTCTAACTGAAGTAGATCTAGTGGCACAAAATTTACATGGAAGAACAAGAAGTCAATGACCTTGTAGGCTATCAGAGCATCGCTTCATGATCATTACTCTGAGACACATCGATTGGGGACCCAAGCGTTTAGAACATTGAAGGGTGGCTACAACACAAAGAGTTCTGAATCATTTTCCAAATGAATGAGCAATGTGGAACCTAAGGATCAGGGTCGTGTTTTGAAGGCAAGGCGCCATGCTGGGAGAAGCTATGGATTCAGTCACAAGGTCTAGCATAGTCACAAGATCTAGCATCGAATGGTGCTCACCACGTCCATCTACCAGCTCTCATTTTATTTTATTTATCTTCCTAGTAATCCCTTTAATCTTTTGTAATCTTATTCTTCTCCATGTTGTTGCTCTGTATCCTAGGCAAGAAAGGCACTTGTTGCCATAATATTGCCGTTATAACTTGGACATCCAGTCAATTACCAAAAATAAACTATGACTTATATGGCATCATCTTTTTATGAATAGTCATACATCATAGTTCTGAGGCTTCCCTAGCGGTTCTTTTGCGTGTCCGGTGGCCTAGTTCTGCTCCAGTTCACTTGAAGTGCAAGATAATTTCCATCTTTAAACTTATCGCGCCATTCTCTATTGATTATTTTCTCCAATATTATTTATTATTCTATGTATATTTTGGGGAATTTCATGAAATGCCATTATACTTTTGACTAATTCATGAATTGTCCCCCCAATACATGAAATGCTACTATATCATTGACTTGAAGTAAAAAAAATACCCCTACTAGTTAACAAAATAGTTTTAAAGTTCACAACATGCCCGTGTTAAAAAATTCACAAAATATTCAAATACTATGAAATAGAGATAACTGTAAAAAATATACTATAAAATATTATAAAAACTGAAAAATATTTTAAAATATCATAAAATATTGAAAAAAAAATTTCTTAATTTTTTTATAAATTATTTAGTACCATAAAAAATTTATTGTTCTAAACACATTATTTATACCAATTACCAATTTGTACCAATAAGTACCATAATTTATGCCAATTAAGTACCATAATTTTTGCTATACATTTTAGATTTTTTTACTAGTTTAATTTTTTATTCAAAATAAATTCTTTTATCTTTTTAAAAAAATATTCAAATTTTTTATTAAGTTTATAATTATTTTTGCAGATAACATTATAACATAATATTTGTTGTTATCTACAAAATATCTTGTTATAACTTATCTACAAAATAGAATATAAAATTTAAATAATTTCTTTAAATATTAGTTAAAAAATATAATATAATTTATTTTGAACAATAATTTATAATTCGAAACAAAAATATTTTCAATTTTATTTTTTCAAATTTATTATTTTATATTTTCAACTAATATTTAGAAAAAAATTTTTTAAATTTATATTTCGTTTTCCAGATAACTTTATGACATAATTATGTAGAACAAATTATGTCTTAGTTATTTACAAAATAAAATATATATCTAAAATAATTCTTCTACATATTAGTTAAAATCATAATATAAATTATTTGAATAAATAATTTAAATTTGTATAAAAAAGTAACTTATAAATATTTATAGTATAAATTGATAGAAAATTGGTATAAATTACGTGTTTAAAACTTTATATTCTTTTTTATTTTATGATACTTTTTTTCAACTTTTATGGTATTTTTAAAATATATACTCCCTCCATTCAACAATATCTGTCATTCTAGAAACTTGCACACTTATTAAATAAAATAGAAAAATGATGCATGTACCCCTACTTTTTACTTTTCCATCTAGATAATACTCCCTCTGTTCAAAAATATCTGTCATTTTAGAAACTTGCACACTTATTGAGGAAAGTAGAACAATGACGCATGTACCCCTGCTTTTTACTTTTCCAACTAGATAATAATTACTTTTGTGTTGAATAGTAGGGTTAAAAGTGGAAAAAATATGTCAAAAAGCTAGAATGACACATATTTTTAAACAAGAATCACATCCTAAAACAACAGATATTAATTAATTGAGGGAGTAATTAATTTTGTGTTGAATAGTAGGGTTAAAAATGGAAAAAGTGTGTGTCAAAAAACTAAAATGACACTTATTTTTGAACAAGAAGTACTACCTAAAATGACAGATATTAATTATCGAGGGAGGAGTATGTATTTTTTCAAATTTATTAGTACATTGAATTTTTTGTCAAATTTTGAAAATTTTTATGATACTTAAGGGCATATTGTGAACTTTTAAAGTATTTCATTAACTAGTAAGGGTGTTTTTGTCTTTTTTCCTTCCAGTTAATGACATAGTGGCATTTCATGGACTTTTGCAAAAATGTAGTGACATTATGTGAGTTTTTCTTTCTGGGGCATCCATGAATTAGCTAAAAATATAATGACATTTCATGAAATTTTCCTTTTTTTTTATACTTTCTATAGTAGATATATCTAGTCAATTGCTGCGATGTTATACTACTTACTCTGGGTATATACATGTGTATTATCACCCTGTTGTTGGGTGTCTTATGAATAATCATATTCTTCTAATAGGAAGCCTTATGAGTAAAAAATGTGGTTAGACTTCTGTGAACAATGGTAATGATTATTTTTCTTAGTTTGAGCTTTCTACATGAGTGGATGCACTTAACAATTACAATTTACACAAGTTATTACCTATTAAAGAACCATTCATTAAAGGATGTCAATCTTGACCCAAACCTAAAACCTGTCGTGAATGATGAAACTGACCCGTAAAAAGTCGGGATGGGTTGAGATTTTTGACCCAAAAAGATTTTCGGGTTGGATTATTGAAACCTGCTTTGAGTTCTGGTTGAACCCGCCAACGTGTAATCCAAAAAATAAGAATTCGAAAATATAATATATGTTATATTTAATGACTTAACTTAGTGTTTGGTGATTATTTTATGTCTAAACTAAGTATTTAGTTAATAACTTATGATTAAATTCGTATTTAGTAATTAATTTATGTTTAAATCTTATATTTATTTAATAAAATAACCCAAAATAATTTTTTTAAAAAAGACTAAAAAATGGGTCGGGTTCGAGTTAACCTACTACGGGTTCATGGTTGAAAAAATACAAGCCCACAACGGGTTCGGGGCCCTCGGATTGATCCAAACTATATTATGGTTTCAAGTTGAACTGAACCCAAACCGAGACCCAGTTTTGACACCCCTAATTATATTTAAACTAAGTCAAGAAGATCATGCAAGTTTATGATGTTATACTCACTGAATTTTGCGGTTGAGTTGGTAGAGGCCAGTTCCAGCCATAGCAACACTCACACTGAAAAGGTTCCAATTTTTCTGCATAAACAATAACAATAAATTCATGTTCTAAAATTTTGTCATCTAATCAGGTAAGAGCATGCTCCAGAAGGCTAACCACACACTCTTTTTACCGAAAGTGCAATTATTCTATGTTTAAGAGTAATAGATATTCAAATTCCTGAGTATATGATTATTAAATTTTAATTGAAATAGCCGAAAGCTTAAATTTAAAAAGTGTCAGTAGAGTTACTTTTTGTAAAGAATTGTTTCTATTCATTGGATCATTAACGTGCTGTAAACATTCAAATTGTAAGATCAATCTTAAAGTCTTTAATTGTTCAAAGGAAATGATTAGATGTCATGTGATGTTGCTACTCTTAGGCATGGCACCAATATCCAATACCTTGAAATTTAACCTATTACCATATGATGAATAACATGGGGAAGTTTTTTTCAAAAGAGAACATGGGGAAGTTGAAGGTTATACTAACCGGGGTAACAACAGTGTTGTAGCGAGCCCAAATGATACCGGTACATGCAATAACTGAAATGTAAAATTGAATTAGCAACAACAAAAAGCTCATGGAAAATACCAATATCTAGCTATTAATATTGGCTTAATTTCACATACATACCCGTTTGCTGAGGATATGAAAGTGTGTCTGTTGGTTTTTGAAAATCTGCAATATTGGCAATGCTAATACCCCATTTGAAGGTAGCAGCCCAGAAGTGAACTGCAAGTACAGGAGCGATCCATGTATGCTTGGGTAAATAAGATTAAGAGAGCTACTACTTGGGAAATTCAAATGTTGTGAAAGAAAATACAAAACGAACACAACAGGAGTAGGAGTAGAAGAAATAAAAAAAAAAAAAAAGAAAGAAAAGATGAATACAATTCAAACGACTATGTCAAACTATACAAATTAAATTTACTATGTGTAGATGGAATGTTTTGATCAGAAACTCAGTCTTATACTGAGCATAGCCAGATCAGTCTTGAACTGACTACTAGTTTTTATTATGCAGCGAAGAGAGATCAAACAAATATTTATAAATCTTCCTAAGTCGGTTATATCACTTTAGGGATTATATTTTCTAGTTAGAGATATATTTTCGGGTTTAATAATTAAATACTTTGTAAACATAGAGAAAATCTAGAAGATATAATAATATTTATCTTTTATAAATAGATAGTCTAGAGATTTGTATACACACTTATAGGAAGAGAGTAAAACGTGATTTTAAAGGAAAAGAAAAATTGAGAGAGATTAAGAGGCTATTCAAAGAGAGCTTTGCTGTTGGTTGTGAAATAGGTAATTCAAGTTCTCTAGAAATCAAATTACATGAGAGTTTTGTCAAGAAATTGTTCTTGACGCGAGGGCTTGTATTCATATTGGAATCGTGACTGTGTAACAGAGCATATTTGTGATTATAGTAAATGTTTAATCTTTACTTCGTTTTGTTCTTCCTTTCTTCCTTTTTGTTCAACCTAAGTCTTAGACTCAGATCACCAACGTCTAGCAACTCTCAATTGGTATCAGAGCAATGTTACCCTCGACTTAGAAGAGAAATCTTTAGGATGATTGTGATGAGTTCCTGCAATATCAAGGCTCCCAAGCTTACAAAGTTCAACTAGTCATGTTGGTGTGATTAGATGAAGGATCATCTTGTGTCTGTCGATATCGATCTATGGACTATAGTCACGAATGGTGATCTTGTTCCAAAAATCGCAGAAGGAGTCAAGAAAACTTAGCCAAGGGAGAACTTGAATGACAACGACAAAAAAGGTTAATAAGTAAGAACTAACTAGCTCTAAGGATACTAATCTCTTCACTCTCAAATGTAGATCAATGGAAGGTTCTCGGTATTTGAACCACAAAAGAGGTGTAGGACTTCCTCAAGACAACTTATGTGGGGGCAGAATCCATTATAAAGGAGAAAGGAAAACAGTTCAAGAATCAGTTAGACAATTTCAAGATGATAGAAGGTGAGTCCATAACTCAAATGCTGGGTAGGTTTGATAATATACTATGTGTGTCAAAGACCATGGGGATGACGTTGTCAAATAGTGATATCCATGAAAGGTGCCTTGATAGCCTAGGAAAGAAGTGGTTGAACTTCACAACTCTGATGAAAACCACACAAGATCTATAAGAAATTGAAAGTTCCTACTCTGTTCTTCTTGAGTCAGTTACTCACGAAGAACATTATGATTGTTTTACAGTCTCACCAGGAACAGATATAACGGGAGACGGAATTGAGACAGAAGACAATGATTTCACATGAACCTTCCCTGAAAGTTCTTTAGTTGAATGAGAATCGAGACCTTAGATCCTGAGTAGCGGACTCACTAAAAACATGAAATTGAAAGCAGAAGAGAGATTGTGTTTAAGTGGAAATCACGTCACATTGACATATGTTGAAGAACAATACACCCACACGCTCCTTGAGAACACAATCTCAGTTGAGCAAACAGGTAATTCAACCCAGCCTCACAAAACCCTAATTGAATTACAATCACGAGACTCTTCTCTAAAACTCACCAGCTTATTCTGTCTCTCTTTTTCTGCCCCAAAAACCGTCCATCTACCTTCTCTTAACATCTCCTATATATTGTTATCGATTTACATAACACATATCTTTAAAGATACAATTTCATTAAAGATAAAATCTTAGTAGCCGACTTAGATATTAACCAGAAAAGATATTCTCTAGGTTATCTACTAAATATAAAATCTATGCAGAATATATTTAGAGACATTTAGACACGGCGAGATCTTCTCTTGGGAATTCAATACCTTGATCGGTAAGGTACCTCCCTAGGTCAGGTCAAGACTCAGATCTCTGTGTCAGTTACTCAGTTTGGTCAATCAAAACTTTTGCATTAACAATTCCCCCTTTTTGATTGGGCAAACTCTGAGTCTTGAACTGATGTATATTCCCCCTTAATCGCTATTCATTGTTTTGTGAACTCATCCATTGATGTCACTCAAAAGCTTGTGTCTGGAACGGAGAAAGTTCCCCCTGAATTGTTGCATTTTTGTTCAACACTAGATAGACTTAAACACACAGACATACATATACGTTCAAGACATCTTTCCCCCTTTTGCCGAATCAAAAAGAAACTAAGTCATGAACCTAATAAGTAGGGGGCAATGGTGTGTCACGAACTGACCACTATGAAGAAGGTGAAAAAATCTGAAAGAGGTGAGATACCTTCTTGACAAGTCTGATAGGGTTGATTTGACTTTGGGACCCAAATTTGTTTGGGCTTAGTTGTAGACACAGACTTGGACTGATTTATAAGAACCCATCTTTTAGTGTATGATCTACTGGCTCTATATGAACTCCGTCTTGATGATTCTTCACGCAATTGTTTTCTTTATAGTTTGGGACACCATCTTATCTTGTGTCCTAGTTGATGGCAGTACCAACACAAGTTCAGTCTTGACTTAGAATGTCCAGGTTGAGTCTTCAACTTCCCCGTCTTAGACTGAGTGGGTTTCTCTGGTTTATATCCCAATCCGCACTTATTTGAGTTGTTATGTAACAACATCTAATTCAGATTTACCTTTCCAGTATACCATATGGGATTAGTCTGTGTATGAAGCTCTAACTTCCTATTTGCATCAGCTAACATGCCCAAGAGAGTTTCACATTCCCTTTTTAGTGATTTGTTACGATCTAAAAGGGAATTCACTTCTTCTTGTGCCCAACATGGAATAGTGAGAATTCGAGTCTCCAAAGGACTAACAAAGTTGATCCTTGGTTTATCCAAACTCTCTTTGACACAGTTTTCGTTTTCAGTCGAAGACTTACTCAAATCTTTCACTTTAGCTTTGAGTTCTCTGATCTCAGTAACATACTGATGCTTCAACATATTTATCTCAGAGAGTGCAGAGGTTAATTTAGTAAGCATCTCTTCTTTCTCGAGTGTTTCCTTCAAGTTATCCTTCTCCTTTATGAAGTACTCAGTATTGACTTCATCGTCATCATGAGCAACTACCGTCATGCACAGCTGAGCTTCCTCCTCTGGTTCTGAGTCTGTAACTGAGATGTCATATCCCCATGCCACTGCCGTTGTGTGTGAGAGTTTTTTTACCCTAGTCTGAGAATTTTCTTTCTGTTGTAAAGGGCAATTCTTAACGATATGACCAGGCTTGTTACACTTAAAACATATGGGTGGTTCTTTCTTTGACTTGTACAGATCATGTTGTCATTTCGATCCTCGTTGTCCACCAAGTAGCCTCTGAATTCTGTTCATAATCTCAGTAATTTCCTCATCTACATCAATATCCTCATCTTTGATTCTGTGGTAGTTTCACGTATGTTTAGAGCCAGATCCTTAGTTTGAGTAACAATCTCACCTCTCATCTTCCCTTCATAGACCATGAGTTCAGAACTGAGTTCTTTTAACGACAACTCTGACAGATCTCATGTAGTTTCGAGCAAGGTGGTATAACTTATCCACTCCTTTCTCAGATGTCAGGCGTCTCTCATTGATAACATTGTTTGAGAGTGTTACACCAACAGCTTTAAGATCTCCAAGAATTTTCTCAAACCTTTCCAAGGTCTGAGTAATAGACTCACCTTCTCTCATCTTAAAGTTATCTAATTGCCTCTTAAATTGCTTGCCTTTTGCCTTTTATGGAATCTGTTCCGACATTAGCAGTTTTTGGATATTCCATACCTCCTTGGCAGTGCGCAATCCCAGTACCTTCTGTTGATGAGTCTGACAGAGATGACATGATAATTCTACGAGCTTGTCTGTTTTTGCTGATCATCTTGTTGTCATTTTCGTTCCAGCTGGCCCTTAGCTTTTCTTTAGAGACTCCATTTTCTTCAATTAGGCTTGAGATCTCCTTCGGTCACAAGATCCCATAATTGCAAGTCGATCGAGATCAACTGGTCTTCCATTTGCTCGCACCAACTAGTGTAGCTGAATTTTGTAAGCTTGGGGGGCTTGACATAGTAGGAATTCATCTTTGATCTCCCCTGAAGATTTCTCTTCTATAGTAAGGGGAACCCGCTCTGATGCCAATTGAAAGTTCCTGCTCTGTGTTATACCAAAATTTTGACCCCTCGAGTTAGGGTCTACGGGATGCTGGTGTTGTGAGGGGCATTTTAGTCAAGTAGTGAGAGATCCGGCTCGATCGGCGCATCCCAGGGCATGAGGAGCAGTTTTATCATTGTCAGGGGCATTTTCGTATTTTTTAAGGCTCCTGAGACCTCCTATAAGCTTTCTCTCTCCTCCAAAGGATGCCCAAATCAGCTTGAAATGCTTTGATATTTTAACCCATGATAGAGGATGGCATTTTAAGCATAATGGCGTTGGAATTTTGATTTTTCGAATTTCCAATAATTTTCTAGCAATTTCTGACTGAATCTGACGGGAAATTCAATTTAAAAATATTCCAACATTTAAAAATTCGGCTCCACCTCAGAAAATTCATAATATCCACTTGACATGTGGTTAAAATTTCACAGCAAAATTCCTTTGGGAAGTCTTTTAATTAAAATACCAAAGAATCTTACTTTTACTAGATTTTCTTTATCTTTAAGAAAGTCTATATAAGGGGATAGGTTTTTGGATAAAATCAGAATCTCATAACCTCAAGAACCCTAGACTCTCAAAGAAGGCAGCCGTCTCTCTCTCTCCACGTTTTGAACTCCAGAGCTACAATCAAACACCGAAATCTCACCAAAATCAACACCAAAACATATTTTTCAACTCCCACAACATCATCAATCATCAAACATCAACCAAACCACCTCCAAAACGTGAAGAACACCTTCAACAATCAACAACCAGAAGCTCGGGTCGAACACAATCCAGAACCGGCACCATCGGAGCCTCCAAGAATCCCGACGTGAAGAATCCTCTTGAATTCGAAGGTAAAACAGGTTACAATTCTACTTTTCTAATTCCCACGACCTTATTAACTCTCTGTCAAATTTTGGATTCAAACTAACCTTTTACGCTCCTGTATTGCTGTTTGTTTAAGCTTCTGTCCAATAACTTGTTTACCAAGTTTCGTGCTTAATTCGAATTCAAATTGAGAACTTTCAATCACTAACGTCTTGTACATCTTTCAGGCTACACACCCATAAAATTTGAGCCAAAAACACCTTCGGGAACAGCCTCAACGCCGCCGTCCGAGGGCGGTCCGCACCCACGGACGTCATGTCCGGGGTCCCGGACTCCCTGTCCGTAAGCCCGGACGCCCACGGACGGCGGCGGGATTTTAAAAAATTCAAAATTTAGGTTTTCTAATAATGTCCGGGCCCACGGACAGCCTGTCCGTGGCCCCGGACTTTGCAATTTTTTGTTTTCCTTTAATTTCGACTCTTCTGTATAATTAGGTGAACTGGGGTCCGTGGTCTCGGACATGGGGTCCGTGGCTACGGACGTAAGCAAAATTCGACCTAATTCTGCCTCCGAAACCCTAGTTTAGGTAGCTTTTAATTTCACTTTAATTTTCTGTCAAAAAATGCTAAAAAACACAAAAAAACAGAAGCTCGCGCACTTAGGTTAAAACGACTCGTAATAAGCTGTAAATAAAGCAAGTAGAGGAAAAACGACCTAGGAAGGGTAATGAAAGTGATTTGAACCCTAAATAAGTCGAATATCAAGCCCCCGAACCCGAACTCTCCTTTCCTAATTTGATATAGGTTAAAATTAGGTGGCGACTCATAATAGGTTCCAGTGAGCTAGCTTAGGTTTTAATAATTATTATAAGACATAGTTATTAATCTTAGGTTATAATTGGACCTAAAACCCGACTAGATCCTAATCAACTTAATCCACATAGGATAGGGGTTTAAAATCGAAGCTCACAGACTGGCGACTCTGCTGGGGAT
Organism: Limonium bicolor; assembly: GCA_023374045.1. Taxonomy (NCBI): domain Eukaryota; kingdom Viridiplantae; phylum Streptophyta; class Magnoliopsida; order Caryophyllales; family Plumbaginaceae; genus Limonium; species Limonium bicolor. Next base: position 196,503,766 of record CM041779.1, on the reverse strand, counting down.
AAACTTCTTAATTTAACTTGTTTAATTTTAAGAAAGAGGGTTTAACTTGAAAATGTTTTTTTTATGGCTTTTACTATGTTGCTTGTTTACTTCTGTGCGCACTTTAATTTTTGCACCCTTGCATCATATGAGAGTGAGGGTCCACGCAAACCGATTTCACCCCGGGACCCATTTGAGGGTCCCCTGTCAGGGACTTACACCTTTTAGGTGATGTGAATAAGTGGGGAAAAGAGGAGGGTGTCGTCTAACCACACCCCCTTAATACCTGGGCTTTAGTCCCAAACATTTTCCTGGCAGTACCCTTACCTAGCCCATTGTTTGGTCAGTCAAAGACCCGACCGTAGACGCACATCTTTAGGTGATGTGAAAAAGTGGGGGTAGCCCAAAGAGAATAGCGTGCAAGCCCTATTCCTTTGTGGTGACCTGGGCCCGTGCCCCAAGCACCTCTCCGGATCGATCTGTACCCATTGGACTGAGTTATTTCGTGAGGACATTTGCATCACCTCCTTATGTAGAACTTCTGTGTATGTGCTCCTTTTCTCCTGGGCCTCAGGCCCAATGTCTGAATCGATCCATCCATCTCTTCTAGCCCAAATGAAACATTTAAAGGGTCTTCATAGTCCAAATACTTCGATCACCCCAAAACACAAAAAAATCCTTTAAGCTGATTCTTGTTACAAGCCTGATTCTTGCAATATCCGCTCGTAAGACCAACGAATCTTGTAACCCAAAAGTGTAGTCCAGAGCAGACCCTCCCAAAATTTTGGAGTCCGGCATTCATTGCAGCACACTAATCTTCGGCCTGAGTTCCTAGTCTCACTCCCACAATGCTGACTTATCTTTTTGCTTAAAACAGGCAGCACCCCTCGCAGCTAGGATGTCGTCTAGAGTTAACAATCGAAGTGCTCAGCTCGCTGAGCTTGTGGATTTGATAGGGAAATTAGCTGAGTTAGAATTTGTCCATAGGAGTGCTTTGGAAGAGCTAAGCTCAGGATTTGTGTCGGCTGCAAGAGAAGCGAGAGCTCTCATTCATGCTCTCGGGGAATCATCCCTTAGATCTGGCCCCCAGTGAGGACGGGATCGAGTCACTGGAGAACCAGGAACCGCAGCAAGAGCAGGCCGCACGAGTGCCCGTTGTAGATCTGCAGCAGCCGCAGAGTCGGATTCTGAGAGTACTCCTAGGACGGGGGTTAGTCCAACTTAAAGCCCCGCGGTTTCGCGGGCGGCATCTGGGGGCGTATCCCGAACAGTTCTGTCGTTTCCACCTACTCGCGGGCCACTCCACAGATAATTGTCGTAATTTGAGGTCTAAAATTCTGTTATTTGGCCCAAGAAGGAAAAATCCAGATTGCAACCCCGGTACTGGAGCTTCTCCGTAAAGCCGAAAGGGAATTCACACCCATTGGTTGTCCTTTAAGCCAGGCCTTTGAGGAGCTGCAGGACGAGGGGCTAATACGGCCGCTCATTCCTCGCCATGGAGAGACGCGAAAGGGGAGTAGACTCAGTCAATTTTGCAGGTACCATCAGCTAGCGGAACATGATACCAATGATTGCAAAGTGCTGAGACATCGGATCCAAGACCTCATCGATCAGGGATATCAGCGTTTGGATGACCTCGAGACCTCAGAATCCGAAGTTCAGTGTGCTGCCTTTACTGTTTTCTGGGATGACAAAAAGCCAGCACGAGGGGTAGGACGGAAGCCCACATCCACGGTCAGCTTTGTCCCAGCAAATGCTCACATTACTCGGTCAGGCAAGCATTACGGATCACCTGAAAAGCCATCGCAAGGGGAAGAGCGAATGTCGTCTGCCCCAGTGGCTGAAGAGATTCCAGGTGAGCGAGAACTGCTTCAGAAGCTGAAGGCAACAACCATCCCCATGGCCATCTGGTCTTTGCTTACGATCTCGCCAGAGCACCGACGGGCCATTGCCAAACATTTGGGCGGGCCAGAGGAAAGTTTAGCCCCGGAGAGGATGGTCGCGGCTCTTTGGCAAAAGCAGGAAGAGGAGATCAGTTTTCACGATAGCGAGATCTCCGAGCACTCGGGAAAAGCATTGTATATTACTGTTTGGTGGGGGCCTTCAAGGTGCCAAAGGTCCTCATTGACACGGGAGCAGACGTTAGCATCTGTCCTCTGAAAGTGGCAGAGGGTATGGGTTACAACAAGTTTGAGTCCTGCCAAATAGTGTTACGAGGGTATGATGATAACCAAGACATGTCTTCGCCTATTGGATCTTCCACTCAAGTTTGGGATGGTTGTTCATCCAGTGAAGTTCTTGGTTCTGCAAATTCCCCATTCTTTCAACCTGATTCTGGGACGGGATTTCCTTCAAGATTTGAAGGCCGTCCCCTCTACGGTGCATCAATGTTTGTTAAGTTCAAAGGGACGGGAAGGTTCATATCGTTAGAGGTGAACCACATCAGAAGGAGTTGCCTGTTTGCATGGTTGAAGAGGAAGGTTCGTCCCATCTGAGCAAGTTCAGTGTTGTACCAGAGCAGTCCGATCCAATTTCTTTTCAGAAACTTAAGGTTGGGCCGGGGAAGGTTATCATGGAGAAGTACGGTTATCAAGAGGGTAAGGGCCTCGACAAGGATCTCCAAGGAATCCCAGACGTTCTATCTCCGGCAGCGAATCCTGGTCGTCAAGGACTTGGTGCGTTAGTGGACCCATCTTTCATTTCAGCAATTGAACTATCATCTTTATTCATGTGCTCATGTTCCTCATGTTTACAGGGTACGGTAAGAGCAGCGAAGGAGGAAGCGATGCCTGATTGGATGTTCCTCGAAGAATAGATCATAGATTAGGGGTAGTTAGTCATTTACTTCCGCTTTGGGTCATTAGGAGTCATTATTATTTTCCTTTGGCTGTTCTACATAGCTTCTTTCTTTCCGTAGTTAGTTTAGTTGTCTCCCCCATTTTGTTGGTACTCAGTGTCATTGTTACTTTTTTTTGGTTATCAATAAAATTTCTTCTTTATTCATGTTTTGATGTTTATATATTTTTTGACGTGCAAAGAGAAAAGAAGGAAAGGAAAAAAGCTCTTCTCATAAAGCATGTCTGCAAGCATATAAGAGTAAGAACCTTCGTTTTTCACAAACCCCCTGTACAAAACCGCCTTCACATCCCACACTCGCCACCTCCATCACAGCCATCCACATGTCACAGCGTTCCATCATTTCTACCATTTCACCAAAGCTTAAAAACAAAACTGCTGCTGCCAAAGAAAAAATCACTCAGCAATAGCCCATCACCACTCACCACCATTGTTTACCACCACACATGCAATTACCCTCCATAAATAATGGGCATTCTAAGGTTTGTCAAGTAAACCCCACAACAATACTGGGGGCAACCTGAGTTTAAGACCGAGGCGACAACTTCGTTTGTTTATTTTGTGCAAGCAAGTCCTGAGTGTACACTTCGCGAGAGTGCCTTGAGTGGTAAAAACCAAGAGTGAAAGAGCATGTCCTGTTTTCACATGACTCCAGAGAGATCACATTCAAAGGTAAGGCAAACGGCATGACTCCGATCGAAGGAGATATTTTGTAAATTTACGCTTAAACCTATGAAAAGTAACAAAGAACGGATACACAACTATTAGGGATGACGAAGCACCTAGCTACAGCACCGCACAGCCAAAAGCTTATGAACCCTGACATTAACCCTAGGCACCCCCGCTGAGCTTTTTGTATACATCCTCTTTTACAACGCTACAAGCTTCACAAAATAGGCCAGCCAATGATGAACAACCGACCCGGTGACCAAAGGAGGCAAGGAAGCCCGACTTCTGAACAACAACTTCACAAGTCCAAAGAAGCAAAACTGCTACCAGCATGACGAAACGATCCGCAAATGGTCCTAAAGTGACACAGGATCCAAACGAGCTAACATCAAAAACAGCTCTCAAAGTTCAAAACCGGGAAACACAGGAACCCCGAAGGAAAGGAGATTCAAGGAAGGCAAACTTGAAAAGCCTCAAAGAATCCAAAATCGGAAAAAAGAAAGAAGATGCAAGAACAATCCAAAGTTCCAAGTCCAAGTTCATAAGCGAAGTCATCACGAAGTAGCCAAATGACTTCAAGGCAAAGAAGACAAGTCCGAGAGACGGCGCAAGTTGCAGCTTTGGTCATCCATAAAGCTCCACATATCCTAAACATTCCTCCATTATCCTGTTGTCATTATCATCACACCCCATGGCACCATTATAAGCTCAAAAGACTTCCGACTTAGTAGTTGTGTATCTAATCGAGTAAAAGTAACAGGTTGAACACGTAAATCTAACAAATGTCAAATTCAATGGTTGAGAAGTTGTGACCGTAAGTGAGAAACGAGTGCAAACACCAAACACGTCGAGTGTAGGTTAAGAAGCACCACATCAAAACATAAGCCTTGACCCTGTGAGGACGAGACTTGTTCGCACGTTTAGCCAAAGAAAATACTGGGGGCAATCATCGTTCCGATCGATCGCCATGAATTCTAACTCAGATTGCCTTAAGAAAGAATACTGGGGGCAATTGTTGGTTCCAACAATTGCAACAACAACCCGATTGAGGGCCAAAAGTCCAAAACCCAAAGGTTCAAACCATTCTCACATCCCACAGGCCCGTCCTAAGCCCTACCTCCACATCCAAACATTCACAGGCCCGTCCTAAGCCTTTCCCTCCATCAAATTCCCACAGGCCCGTCTTAAGCCTTACCTTCACACCCAAACATCCGTAGGCCCATCTTGAGCCCTACCATCTTCAGATTTGACATAAACCCTAATCTTTCTACATCCATTTAGACCCATCATACATTTACTACTTTACTCACTTCACACTTAGAACAACCTTTAGGCTCGTCATAAGACCTAGATCCAACCTTTAGGCTCGTCATAAGACCTAGATCCATCCTTAGGCTCGTAGTAAGACCTAGTCGCATTCCTTTAGGCTCGTATTAAGACCTAGTTGCATCCCTTTAGGCTCGTCATAAGACCTAAACCATCTTTTTAGGCTCGTCATAAGACCTAGATCCAACCTTTAGGCTCGTCATAAGACCTAGATCCAACCTTTAGGCTCGTCATAAGACCTAGATCCTTCCTTAGGCTCGTCATAAGACCTAGAACCGTCCTTTAGGCTCGTCATAAGACCTAAACCGTCCTTTAGGCTCGTCATAAGACCTAGTTGCATTTGCTTAGGCTCGTAGTAAGACCTAGCATTACCCTTTAGCTTACCCACTCTCATCAACACATTGCATTCATCTCATTCATATAGGCTCGTCGTAAGACCTAGTTGCATTATCCAGGCGCGTCACAAGACCTGGCGACAGAAAAGTTGGCGAGGTGATGGCAATAAATCCTCCTTTTGCGATGTCAACTTATTTTCGGGATCAACGAATGGTGGGCGAAGGCAATAAGTCCCCAGGGTTTTTACCAGGAGTTATCCCTACACACCGGCTTGGGGGCGATGGCAATAAGTCCACATTGGGTCCAGCCAGGAGCATTAGCACGGGTTTCGGTCCCCAGAAGCATCGAGCATCATCATCAGCATCAGCATCGTTAGCATCGTTGGCATTTCAGCATTCTTGCATTTGCATACCACCCAGTTCTCACATCCTAGGTAGTCAACGCCTTAGAATCGCTTGACATTGCATCATTTCATGTAATATAGGTAGTCGACGCCTTAGAACTGCTTGACATTATTTCATTTTCGTCACCTAGGTAGTCAACGCCTTAGAATAGCTTGACACATTTTCACTTATAGGTACTCAGCGCCTTAGAATAGCTCGACAGCGTTTTGTTGCTTAGGTAGTCAGCGCCTCCGAATAGCTGGACACAGTCAACGCGGTTTTGCACACATGGAGAATTTCGTGGAGTTCAAAATTTGGGGGCATCACTCAAGCATCAACCAGACTTTTCGCATCCACTACAAAGTCTAGTTGACGGGGGGTAATCTGTTATACCCAAAATTTTGACCCCCCGAGTTAGGGTCTACGGGGTGCTGGTGTTGTGAGGGGCATTTTAGTCAAGTAGAGAGAGATCCCGGCTCGATCGGCGCATCCCAGGGCATGAGGAGCAGTTTTATCATTGTCAGGGGCGTTTTCGTATTTTTTTAAGGCTCCTGAGACCTCCTATAAGCTTTCTCTCTCCTCCAAAGGATGCCCAAATCAGCTTGAAATGCTTTGATATTTTAACCCATGATAGATGATGGCATTTTAAGCATAATGGCGTTGAAATTTTGATTTTTTGAATTTCCAAATAATTTTCTAGCAATTTCTGACTGAATCTGACGGGAAATTCAATTTAAAAATATTCCAACATTTAAAAAATTCGGTTCCACCTCAGAAAATTCATAATATCCATCCTTGACATGTGGGTAAAATTTCACAGCAAAATTCCTTTGGGAAGTCTTTTAATTAAAATACCAAAGAATCTTACTTTTACTAGATTTTCTTTATCTTTAAGAAAGTCTATATAAGGGGATAGGTTTTGGATAAAATCAGAATCTCATAACCTCAAGAACCCTAGACTCTCAAAGAAGGGCAGCCGTCTCTCTCTCTCCACATTTTCGAACTCCAGAGCTACAATCAAACACCGAAATCTCACCAAAATCAACACCAAAACATATTTTTCAACTCCACAAACATCATCAATCATCAAACATCAACCAAACCACCTCCAAAACGTGAAGAACACCTTCAACAATCAACAACCAGAAGCTCGGGTCGAACACAATCCAGAACCGGCACCATCGGAGCCTCCAAAGAATCCCGACGTGAAGAATCCTCTTGAATTCAAAGGTAAAACAGGTTACAATTCTACTTTTCTAATTCCCCACGACCTTATTAACTCTCTGTCAAATTTTGGATTCAAACTAACCTTTTTACGCTCCTGTATTGCTGTTTGTTTAAGCTTCTGTCCAATAACTTGTTTACCAAGTTTCGTGCTTAATTCGAATTCAAATTGAGAACTTTCAATCACTAACGTCTTGTACATCTTTCAGGCTACACACCCATAAAATTTGAGCCAAAAAACCCTTCAGGAACAGCCTCAACGCCGCCGTCCGAGGGCGGTCCGCACCCACGGACGTCATGTCCGGGGTCCCGGACTCCCTGTCCGTAAGCCCGGATGCCCACGGACGGTGGCGGGATTTTAAAAAATTCAAAATTTAGGTTTTCTAATAATGTCCAGGCCCACGGACAGCCTGTCCATGGCCCTGGACTTTGCAATTTTTTGTTTTCCTTTAATTTCGACTCTTCTGTATAATTAGGTGAACTGGGGTCCGTGGTCTCGGACATGGGGTCCGTGGCTACGGACGTAAGCAAAATTCGACCTAATTCTGCCTCCGAAACCCTAGTTTAGGTAGCTTTTAATTTCACTTTAATTTTCTGTCAAAAATGCTAAAAACACAAAAAAACAGAAGCTCGCGCACTTAGGTTAAAACGACTCGTAATAAGCCGTAAATAAGCAAGTAGAGGAAAAACGACCATGGAGGGTAATGAAAGTGATTTGAACCCTAAATAAGTCGAATATCAAGCCCCCGAACCCGAGCTCTCCTTTCCTAATTTGATATAGGTTAAAATTAGGTGGCGACTCATAATATTTCTAGTGAGCTAGCTTAGGTTTAATAATTATTGTTATAAGACATAGTTATTAATCTTAGGTTATAAGTGGACCTAAAACCCGACTAGATCCTAATCAACTTAATCCACATAGGATAGGGGTTTAAAATCGAAGCTCACACTCTGTTCTTCTTGAGTCGGTTACTCACGAAGAACATTGTGATTGTTTTACAGTCTCACCAGGAACAGATATAACGAGAGACGGAATTGAACAGAAGACAATGATTTCACGTGAACCTTCCCTGAAAGTTCTTTAGTTGAATGAGAATCGAGACCTTAGATCCTGAGTAGCGGACTCACTAAGAACATGAAATTGAAAGCAGAGGAGAGATTGTGTTTAAGTGGAAATCACGTCACATTGACATATGTTGAAGAACAATACACCCACACGCTCCTTGAGAACACAATCTCAGTTGAGCAAACAGGTAATTCAACTCAGCCTCACAAAACCCTAATTGAATTACAATCACGAGACTCTTCTCTAAAACTCACCAGCTTATTCTGTCTCTCTTTTTCTGCCCCCCAAAAACCGTCCATCTACCTTCTCTTAACATCTCCTATATATTGTTATCGATTTACATAAACAATATCTTTAAAGATACAATTTCATTAAAGATAAAATCTTAGTAGCCGACTTAGATATTAACCAGAAAAGATATTCTCTAGGTTATCTACTAATATAAATCTGTGTAGAATATGATTTAGACGAATTATCATTTAGACACGGCGAGATCTTCTCTTGGGAATTCAATACCTTGATCGGTAAGGTACCTCCCTAGGTCAGGTCAAGACTCAGATCTCTGTGTCAGTTACTCAGTTTGATCAATCAAAACTTTTGCATTAACAATTTCCCCCTTTTTGATTGGGCAAACTCTGAGTCTTGAACTAATGTATATTCCCCCTTAATCGCTATTTCATTGTTTTGCGAATTTATCCATTGATGTCACTCAAAAGCTTGTGTCTGGAACGGAGAAAGTTCCCCCTGAATTGTTGCATTTTTGTTCAACACTAGATAGACTTAAACACACAGACATACATATACGTTCAAAACATCTTTCCCCCTTTTGCCGAATCAAAAAGAAACTAAGTCATGAACCTAATAAGTAGGGGGTAATGGTGTGTCACGAACTGACCACTATGAAGAAGGTGAAAAAATCTGAAAGAGGTGAGATACCTTCTTGACAAGTCTGATAGGGTTGATTTGACTTTGGGACCCAAATTTGTTTGGACTTAGTTGTAGACACAGACTTGGACTGATTTATAAGAACCCATCTTTTATTGTATGATCTACTGGCTCTATATGAACTCCGTCTTGATGATTCTTCACGCAATTGTTTTCTTTATAGTTTGGGACACCATCTTTTCATGTGTCCTAGTTGATGGCAGTACCAACACACAAGTTCAGTCTTGACTTAGAATGTCCAGGTTGAGTCTTCAACTTCCCCGTCTTAGACTGAGTGGGTTTCTCTGGTTTATATCCCAATCCGCACTTATTTGAGTTGTTATGTAACAACATCTAATTCAGATTTACCTTTCCAGTATACCATATGGGATTAGTCTGTGTATGAAGCTCTAACTTCCTATTTGCATCAGCTAACATGCCCAAGAGAGTTTCACATTCCCTTTTTAGTGATTTGTTACGATCTAAAAGGGAATTCACTTCTTCTTGTGCCCAACATGGAATAGTGAGAATTTGAGTCTCCAAAGGACTAACAAAGTTGATCCTTGGTTTATCCAAACTCTCTTTGACACAGTTTTCGTTTTCAGTCGAAGACTTACTCAAATCTTTCACTTTAGCTTTGAGTTCTCTGATCTCAGTAACATACTGATGCTTCAACATATTTATCTCAGAGAGTGCAGAGGTTAATTTAGTAAGCATCTCTTCTTTCTCGAGTGTTTCCTTCAAGTTATCCTTCTCCTTTATGAAGTACTCAGTATTGACTTCACCGTCATCATGAGCAACTACCGTCATGCACAGCTGAGCTTCCTCCTCTGGTTCTGAGTCTGTAACTGAGATGTCATATCCCCATGCCACTGCCGTTGTGTGTGGGAGTTTTTTTACCCTAGTCTGAGAATTTTCTTTCTGTTGTAAAGGACAATTCTTGACGATATGACCAGGCTTGTTACACTTAAACATATGGGTGGTTCTTTCTTTGACTTGTACTGATCATGTTGTCATTTCGATCCTCGTTGTCCACCAAGTGGCCTCTGAATTCTGTTCATAATCTCAGTAATTTCCTCATCTACATCAATATCCTCATCTTCTGATTCTGTGGTAGTTTCACGTACGTTTAGAGCCAGATCCTTAGTTTGAGTAACAATCTCACCTCTCATCTTCCCTTCATAGACCATGAGTTCAGAACTGAGTTCTTTTAACGACAACTCTGACAGATCTCATGTAGTTTTGAGCAAGGTGGTATAACTTATCCACTCCTTTCTCAGATTGTCAAGGCGTCTCTCATTGATAACATTGTTTAAGAGTGTTACACCAACAGCTTTAAGATCTCCAAGAATTTTCTCAAACCTTTCCAAGGTCTGAGTAATAGACTCACCTTCTCTCATCTAAAAGTTATCTAATTGCCTCTTAAATTGCTTGCCTTTTGCCTTTTTATGGAATCTGTTCTGACATTAGTAGTTTTTAGAAAATCCCATACCTCCTTGGCAGTGCGCAATCCCAGTACCTTCTGTTGATCTGAGTCTGACAGAGATGACATGATAATTCTACGAGCTTTTCTGTTTTTGCTGATCATCTTGTTGTCATTTTCGTTCCAGCTGGCCCTTGGCTTTTCTTTAGAGACTCCATTTTCTTCAATCTTAGGCTTGAGATCTCCCTCGGTCACAAGATCCCATAATTGCAAGTCAATCGAGATCAACTGGTCTTCCATCTGCTCGCACCAACTAGTGTAGTTGAATTTTGTAAGCTTAGGGGGCTTGACATAGTAAGAATTCATCTTTGATCTCCCCTGAAGATTTCTCTTCTATAGTAAGGGGAACCCGCTCTGATGCCAATTGAAAGTTCCTACTCTGTTCTTCTTGAGTCGGTTACTCACGAAGAACATTGTGATTGTTTTACAGTCTCACCAGGAACAGATATAACGAGAGACGAATTGAAACAGAAGACAATGATTTCACGTGAACCTTCCCTGAAAGTTCTTTAGTTGAATGAGAATCGAGACCTTAGATCCTGAGTAGCGGACTCACTAAGAACATGAAATTGAAAGTAGAGGAGAGATTGTGTTTAAGTGGAAATCACGTCACATTGACATATTTGAAGAACAATACACCCACACGCTCCTTGAGAACACAATCTCAGTTGAGCAAACACGTAATTCAACTCAGCCTCACAAAACCCTAATTGGATTACAATCACGAGACTCTTCTCTAAAACTCACCAGCTTATTCTCTCTCTTTTTCTGCCCCAAAAACCATCCATCTACCTTCTCTTAACATCTCCTATATATAGTTATCGATTTACATAAAATAATATCTTTAAAGATAAAATCTCAGTAACCGACTTAGATATTAACCAGAAAAGGTATCTCTAGATTATCTACTAAAGATAAAATCTGTGCAGAATATATTTAGAGACATTTAGACACGGCGAGATCTTCTCTTGGCAGTTCAATACCTTGATCGGTAAGGTACCTCCCTAGGTCAGGTCAAGACTCAGATCTCTGTATCAGTTACTCAAGTTTGGCCAATCAAACTTTTGCATTAACAGAAATGTCATTTAAAGAACTAGATTCTGAACTGACTGTATATGAAAGGAAGATTAAAGAAGAAGTCATTACTCAGGATCTTGCACTTTAGATATGAGGAACTGTAACTGAGTCAGAGGATGTGGACTTCGATGAGGATGAAGAAATCAGCTTATCGCAAATGGAATTAGAAAAATATTAGGTGGTCAACGAGGCTCAAGTCAAAAATCAAGTTAGTTTTACTTAAAGAGGAAAAATGCAACAAGCCATGTCATTATGTAATGAATTGTCCTCTCCATGAGAAGGAAATTTCTCAGACAAGGGTTCAAAAAACTCTCAAATACAACAACTGTATGGAGACATGACATCTCAGATATAGACTCAGAACTAGAAGTGGGGACACATATGTGTATGACTATAGTTATTCAAGGAGATGATGACATCAATGCTGAGATTGATACTAACTACTACATAATGACGAAGAATAACTAGAATAAACTCTCAAAAAGAGGTAAACCTTGACATGTTGAATCTGCTTTCAGTTCTATGACCAAGAAACAGTTTTTTTACCATGTTAACCTCTACTGTCTCTGAGATAAAAGTATTGAAGCACCATATAGCACTAAGATTAGAGAACTCAAGGTTAATGTGGAAGATTAGAGTAAGTCTTCGACCGAAAGTAAAAACTATGTCATAGAGAGTCTATAAACCAAGGATTAACAATGTTAGTCCTTTGGAAACTAGGATCCCCACTCTTCCGTGTTGGACACAAGAAGAGTGAATTCCCTTTTGGATATAAATAAGTCACTGAAAGGGAATATGAAAAACTCTCAAACATGGTAGTCAATGTAAATTGAAAGTTAGAGCTTTAGACTCCGACTAATCCTACTTGGTATACTGGGAAGGCGAATTTGAAGCAAATGATGCAAAATAATAACTCGGAACAATGTGGCTTGGGATATAAGTACGAGACACCTACTCAGTCTAAGACTGTGAAGTTAAGGACTGAAACTGTGAGATCTTAGCCAAGATTGTTCTCATGTCAATACTGCCATCAACTAGGTCACAAGATTAGATGGTGTCCCAAATTTTGAGAAAACAAATACGTGAAATATCATCAAGTCGAAGTTACAAACCAATTGATTGCACACTAAAAGGTGTGTTCCCATCAACCATTAAAATTTGGTGTTTACAACTAGGATCAAGTAGGTTTTGGTACGTATGACTAATTAGCCTAATCAAACTCCCAAGAAGGCAGTTCACCTCTTTCAGAAGTGTCATCTCCATCATAGTGACCACACAATGACACACTTTCATGAGCAATCTCAGTATATGTCTCACCATCTATTTTCTTGCGGAGAGTAACTTACTCATTTTTTATTGGGGAAAAGGAGGAAATTGGTCTTGAACGTATACAATGATTCAGGGAGAATCATCATCTCAGGAGGAATCTCTTTAAGTTCTAGGCAAAGAACAATTCAATAAAGAGAAGAAGCTATCAAACAAACATTGATGGGGAACATTCATCAGTTCAAGACTTATAGAGTTTGTCGCATCAAAAAGGAGGAAACTATTGATGCAATGTTTTGATAATAAAACTCAGTCTTAAATGAGCACCGTCGAGAAATCAGCCTTGAACTGACTACTAGTTTTTTATCTTTCCAATGCAACGAAGAGGGATCAAGAAAATATTTCCATATTTTTAAATCTCCTTAGAGATTTATATTTTCTTGTTAGAGATATAATTTCTAGTGCAATAATGAAATACATTCTAAACATAGAGAAATTTAGAAGATATTATAGTATTTATCTTTTATAGATAGATAGCCCAGAGATCCATATATACACACATAGGAAGAGAGCAAAACGTGATTTTAAAGAGAGAAAACATAGAGAGAGATTTAAGAGGATATTCAAATAGAGCTAAGCTGCTAGTTGTGAAATAGGTAATTCAAGTTTTGTAAAATTTGAATTACGTAAGAGTTTTTCCAAGATAGTGTTCTTGACGCGGGGGCTTGTATTCGCAATGAATATGTGATTGTGTAACAGAGGGTATACATGATTATAATAAGGGTTCAACCTTTACTTCGTTCTTTTCTTCCTTTCTTTCTCTCTGTTCATCCTGAGTTGTAGACCAGATCGCCGAAGTCTAGGAACTCTCACTATGAAACTTATTGCATGGGTCTTGTAGAAGATTAACCAAATTAACATCCATGCCTTCATATTTATTCCAAACCGTTAGCTTTGCTTAAACAAAATCCAAACAATTTGACATGTATCTGTTCGTGAGAAGATCAAGTCAGACCATTACTATTAGTTACACGTATATCAACTTCCTTTTAATGATTTAGTCTTATGGCCCAAGTCTCTTCTTTATTATCTAATATAGAATGACTGGGGTTTACGAAAAAAAACTTCCTTCTAAATGAAAGATTGATTCTCGAGATTTTTTTAACAAAAGTACATGGATTCAAATTGACTTCTTGAACAAAAGATCCGCAATAAAGTAAAGGAGACAGTTGAGAATCCACAAAGAAAAAGTGTAGGCTGAATCTCAGGAAATTAATAATTTAATAAAGCGCATTGAAAGCAAATCATTCCGAAGATATCATTTGGAAGTTTAGAAAAAGTTCACCTCAAAGTTCACCTACATGCTAATTTCCTCACACGAGAGAAGTTACTAAATCACAAAGAGTTTTTTTTTGTATAACACTACTTCTTCCTAGGGGTAAGCTTTGGCTGAAGGTTCGAAAGATAAAGCATTAGGATAGAAGAAGACCATAGCCAAACCTACCCCTAGGAAGAAGTAGGGTTATACAAAAAAACTCTTTGTGATTTAGTAACTTCTCTCATGTGAGGAAATTAGCATGTAGGGGAAAGAATACAACAATGAACAAATATTTGAAAGATTTTTTGTCTTGGAAGTCAGGTAAGGGTGGTAAGGTCACTAGTAAAAATCAAATTTTGTTACAAAGTTTCTAGTAATGACTTAACACGTTATCATACTTGTTATTAGTGACAAGTATTTCGTTACCAAAGATAGTACTAAAAACTTAAACAAAATTGGAAACTACAGTAACGATATAACTGTTATAAAATTATATGTTTAGTAATGATATAAATTTTAATAACAAATAAAAGTCGTTACAAAAATAAATTGGTCTTTGATTACGTTATCTCGTGTAACGACATGTTATGACTTTTGTCATTACAATAAATTAGATTAGTAATGGTTTTTAAATGATTTTTTTGTTTTTACCAAAGATCTATATTCTAGTAGTGGGTTTAGTTGAAGAAAATGATAGTAGTTTTTGTAAGCACAACGCAAGTTGTCTTGTCCACTTTTGTGCATTGCTTGACCAAGTGCCTCTAATTATCAAAAAAGCTACTCATACTCATATAGTATAATTTATAGAACTAAGGGATAGAAATCTCAAATGAGGAAGGTTATCATCATGTTTAGGAAAGAAACAATTTATAGAGGTAAAAGTTCTTTTTTTCGATAAGGGAGGAAACCTTTATTAAAATAACTTCAGAATATGTTCTGGTGCATCACATGTTTGAATCCCTTGCGTAGAACCAGTCCTACCAATATTAGCCAATAGGTGAGGATCCTTGTTATAGAGCCTATCAATATGCATCCAAGAAACATTCTCGATTCGCTCTGCTTGATCCCTAATATCTTGCATGATGAGCTCCACATCAGCTTGAACATTACCTTCCTTACGAATATATATATGATAATAGATAGACAATATGAGCAAAGGATCACCGAGTTAATCTCAAGATTAATTGCCAATTCAACTCCCAACAAAAGACCTTTAGCTTCTACAATGTGTGGGGGTCAAGGAATATCTTCTTTGACAATGGAAACTGCTATAATCTACCCAGATCGGTCCCTACACGCGACAACTAATCTTGTGGAGCTAGAGTCTACACTAGCATCAACTATCACTCTGAGGTCATTGGAGCCGGACTCCTCCTTTTCAAAAGAAAGTTGGGAGTGGCTGGAGCCAGCCGAGAGACCCGCGTTTAGAAAGGACTTAGCTTGACCTTTCCCTGCTAGAAAGATTAGGTTCGGTTATGCAGGCATTGGCATTTAGCAAACCATTACTTCCAAAGTAATATACTCACTTCTTCCATGTTATCCGTTGTTTTCCCAGGCAGACTTCAGTAAACAAGTCCATGAAAGCCGCGTCACCCGTAATCTCTTTTGGTCGATGAACGCCGTCCAGAATCCACCATTTATTCACCATATTACAATTAAAAATATTATGGGTAAGGTTATCAAAGTCTCCACAAAAAACGCTTCTATCCAGATCACAGTATTTGCATTTATTCGCCAGAATAGCCCTGCAAGGGAATACCCCATGTAGCATCTTCCATGCAAATAGCCACACCCTCGGGGGAAGATTTCTTTTGTGGAGAATTCTCATAGCTTGCCCTGTAATGTTCTTCCCGGAAGCAAATGACCCTTCACTAATGGCGACGGCACGAGCCATGTACAGGCTGACTTCATTGTAAAGCTTGCCTTTTTAGTGCCACCCCAACACCAAGAGTCTTCTCCACCCTTCATAGGAATAGTTTTCTTAATATAGTCTACATCGTCCTCAGTGAACCATTCATTCAGCTTGTTTTGATCCCAAGTGAAATCCCTGCCATTGATCAACCAAGAGACTCGACCATGTGACTTAACCAACGGAGGTAACTTCCAATCCTACGGCCTCCCTCCCCTTTTTTCCAATAACCATGGTTTAAGAATCTTGATACTATTACCATTACCAACCACACTCCTAACACCATACCCGACAAGAGGCAGAACGTTTCACATAGACCTCCTAATAAGGCTTGGTTCATACCTTAGCCTGGCTTCCAGGATACTCCTACCTTTAAGGTAATAAGCATTGATGACTTTAGACAAAAGGAGATCCGGCTCTTGGTCCAAGATTCTCCAACATTGCTTGGCTAGGAGGCATTGTTAAAGGAGCGCAAAACCCTAAAGCCTAATCCCCCTTGTTCCAACTGTAGCAAAGATCATCCCATGTTTTCCAGCAAATGTCTCTTCGCTTGAGAGAGCTCGTCCACCAGAATTGTATGATGATACCTTGAATTTCCTTAATAAGGGTGGCAGAGAGCTGGAAATCTCCCATGACATAAGAGGTATACCCTGAAGAATAGATTTAATTAGAATTCCACATCCCACTTAGGATAAAAGTTTATTCCAGCTTTGAACCCTTTGGTAAATTCTATCCGTGACAAACCCAAAGACCTGCTTTTTGTACCTTCCAACCCTACTAGGAAACCCAAGGTAAACTCCTAAATCCCAAACCTCCTTAATCCTGAAGATGTCAGAAATTTGACCTCTTAAACCAATGGGAACGTTAGCCGAGAACATCAAGCGAGACTTATCAGCGTTGATACTTTGCTTAAAGAACTTCTCAAAATCCATAATAATTCTCATAAAGTTAATTGCGTTTCTCTTGATTAGCCCACCCCAACAAGACACAAACATCAGCAACAAACAAGTTGGTTATACTAGAATTAAGGCCTTTAAAGGAGAAACCTTGGATCACTGTCCGCCTAGTTGAGAGACGAGGATAAGACCTCCATACAATAGACAAATAGAAAAGACGATAAAGGATCTCCTGTCTCAGTCCTCTCTCTGGTTTGAAACAACTTCCATGTCTTCCATTTGGAAGCCCATAGCATTAAGGACCACAATAACAAAAGGCGACTCCACTTTGCAAAAGCTTTGGCCATATCGACCTTGAGCGCAAATTGCCCTCTATCAGTTGCTGTAGAATTCTTCACGAGTGGATAATTTCATGAGCAATGATGATATTATCATTTATAAGCCTACCAGGGACGAAGGGTCCTTAATCAGCCGAGATGACATATTTCTGGACGCGTCTAACTCTATTAGTGATAACTCTTGATATCACTCTATACATCGTGTCGCAAAGTGATGTAGGTCTAAAATCCTTCATCTTGCAAGCACATGACTTCTTTGGAATCAAAGCTATATGGGTATGATTGAGCCCATCTAGCATAAAGTTCGTGTTAAGGACCTGAAGGGTAAGGTTTATAAAATCTTCTCCTACAATATCCCAGAAGGTGTGAAGAAAGACACTATTATACCATCAGACCCCAGAGCCTTATTAGGGTTCATATCCTGTATAACCTGAATTATTTCCTCTCTAGTGAATTGTCTTCCTAGAAAGTCATGCTGATCACAAGGAACTCTGTTAGCAACTCTCGCCAAACGGGAATCCAGGATAGGGGAATTAGTGGATTTGTAGATCTTAGAGAAGTACTGGTTAATAGTAAAAATAATGTCTTGCCAATCAGAAACTTTTCTCCCTAGGTCATCCTTAATCTTATGAATCACATTCTTCTAGCTTGAACCTTCTAGAAGAAGAATCTAGAATTTTTATCCCCTTCCTTTAGACATGTTAGGATTTCGGCCCATTTCCCCAGGATCGTGGTGAGATCGACATGGTTACCGAAGAAGAAAAAAATCACAAGATAATGTAATTATAAAATTGTGACACAAGGATATACGTGGTTCGGTCCAAACATGACCTACGTCCAGGGAGGAGATATAACAACTTTCATTAAGAGGATGAGGATTACAAGTTTACATGAGGATTAGCCAACCAACCCATCAACTGTGTTTCCCGTGTTTCCCTTAGTGTTTTTACCCGAGTCCCTTTGAGTTTCCTATAGAACCACCCTTGACTCCCTTGGATGTGATCCCCACAAGTTGGGATGATCCAAAGCTACGGGTTACTAGCTCTATTTATAGTGCTAGATCTAAACCCTTCACTTATCCCAACGTTAACCTTGTAACAACCGTATAATAATGACTCACAAGTTACAACGGTTACAACTTAATTAATGTCATCCATTAACACCTAGAAACAACTAACACTCAGGTATCTAGAAAGCTAGAAGTCTAAACTTCTTATTTATTTAACATCCTCATAACTCTCCTCATAATGTTAGAAACTCACATGCTTCAGACGCCATTAATTTTCATCGCATAAATGCTCCCACTAATGCATCTTCAACTTCCAGAAAACTCTTCGTAAATAATAAATTAATTGGATGACGAACCCAATTAACTTCACAAGAGTAACTCAACGGATTTAGCATTAATTCTAACAATTCTTCCTCTTAATGCTCAATCCGGTCAATCACATACCACCATTGATGCCAAACTTCCTCTTGAAGAATAATCCCAAAAACAGCCCACACAAGGACTAAACCGGATAACTTCATCTGGACTGTTTGCATTCCAACATCGGTAAATTGACCACTCCTCCCCAAGCCTTCAAAGACTTATCTGGTCCAAATCTTCATGGACCCGCCACAAACACGGAGTAAGTAGCAACTCAGGAAACAACTACGCAACCAAAGACAATAGTGATCTCTCCCATCTTTATCCGGTTCTCGCAAAGTCTCCAAACATGACCTAACAGCAGCTTCACAATTGATCACCACGCCAAGCTCTGTTTGTGGTTATATGCGCGCTACCACAACCCTAGGTCTTTCCACTTGCTAGATGATCTCTAGTGCTCCATGGAAGTCCACGATCCGTCACGTGACCCGAGAAAATATTTTCCCATTTTCTACATCAGTCCACCACCATTGAAGCTTTACTCGATCTTACCATTCTTTATTATCCTTACTCCCCACAAAAGGGTTTGCAAAATAAAGAACTAGATCTAACTTCAAAATGAACGATGCACCCGGATTTTTCAAGATCCAAGATTTCAAACTTGATCTCCTTCCAACAACACATCATCATCTCCAAGTACATCCCCCACACCAAAAAACACACGTAGTTGACTATTTTTTACGAGCTCTTCCTCTTTACCAAACTTGTTATCAATTCAAACATCCTTCTAATAACATGTCACCTCTCCAACTCCTTCCTTCATTTTTCACTTTTATCAAAACCCACATCATCTTGAATCACCATTCTTTCTTCCCAATGACATCTCCACCTAACACGGACATCCCAAAAACCATAAGCTCTGATGCCACTTGTTAGGATTTCGGGCCCATTTCCCCAGGATCATGGTGAGATCGACATGGTTACTAAAAAAGAAAAAACCACAAGATAATGTAATGATAAAATAGTGACACAAGGATATACGTGGTTCGGTCCAAACATGACCTACGTCCACGGGAGGAGATAGAACAACTTTCATTAAGAAGATGAGGATTACAAGTTTACATGAGGATTACCCAACCAACCCATCAACCCGTGTTTCCCTTGGTGTTTTTACCCGAGTCCCTTTGAGTTCCCATAGAACCACCCTTGACTCCCTTGGATGTGATCCCCACAAGTTGGGATGATCCAAAGCTACGGGTTACTAGCTCTATTTATAGTGCTAGATCTAAACCCTTCACTTATCCCAACGTTAACCTTGTAACAACCGTATAATAATGGCTCACAAGTTACAACGGTTACAACTTAATTAATGTCATCCATTAACACCTAGAAACAACTAACACTCAGGTATCTAGAAAGCCAGAAGTCTAAACTTCTTATTTTTTAACATCCTCATAACTCTTCTCATAATGTTAGAAACTCACATGCTTCAGACGTCAATATGCTCCCACTAATGCATCTTCAACTTCCAGGAAACTCTTCGTAAATAATAAATTAATTGGATGACGAACCCAATTAACTTCACAAGAGTAACTAACAACGGATTTAGCATTAATTCTAACAAACACTTGTGTCTAGATCTTTGGACCCATCTTATTTCATCCTTAAGGAGAAGGTGGTCCAATTGTTTATTAAGATCCTTCCAGGTAGGGTGGTTAGGTTGAGGATGGCAAATATTAGCAACTGTATTTATCTCCTCCTTCAATTCAAGCATACGAGGTTTTTCTTCTCTAAATTTCCTACTACCCCAAGATCTAAGAGCCCTTCTACAGATAGCCACCTTTTAATATAATTCCTCTGAGAATCACGCCAAGTCCTGCTCACAATCTCTTTGCATTCAGGCTCCTCAGCCCAACAATTTTCAAATCTAAAGAGAGGCACACCTCTCTTAATCTCTTGAAGAACCACCTTAATCGGTCAATGATCCGATCATCCCCATCCGAAGTGGAAGTTCCTTGCACGGGGAAAGATCCGTCCAACCCTCGTTGGCCAGAGCTCGGTCTAATATGCTTCAAAAATTGTCAAGACCATACTTGCGATTCGAGTATGTAAAGATGTCCCCAGTAATTCCCAAATCCATCAGATTACAAGAGCTAAGGCAATTCCTAAAGGCAACCATTCTGCAAGAGTTACGATCTCTCCCACCCAATTGCTTATGCCTGTACATGATCTCATTTAGATCACCTATTACCGGTTAAGGAGTCGTTGGAGGTCTTTTATGCACTCTAATGACCTCAAGTTCTCCATTTGTCCTGATTTTCTGCCCACCCGTACATACCAGTGTAATACCAGCCCGCACTTAAACCATTAATCACATGATAATCAATATAATGCAAAAAATTATCCAAATTGCGCACATTAATAGAATTTCGCCAGAGAAGAGCAATACCACCTCCTCGCCTAGCACAGCCAACCACGAAACCATCATAATCCGGTAGAGCTGTGTTGAATTGGCGCATCTTATCCACACTTGTTTTAGTCTCACTCAGGAAAACAATGTCCAGCCTCTCAGTTTAATGACATGCAGACACCATCTTTGGGAGGTTTTGCTACCCAACCCCCGACAATTCAAAGATAATATACTCATCTCCAGAGAAGCGAAGCTAAAAAGGAGAGCATAAAGGGAGGCGCCAAAAGAACGTCAAAGGAAGAGTCTCAATTACCTGAATCACTTAAGAGATAACCACCACCCAATCAATCTGTAGTCGCTTCCACCCAGAACAGAACAGAACTCCAAAAGCATGATCACTTCTACTCAGGGCCCAACGCTTTGCATGCAATAGATCCGACTATAAGTAGGTAGAAAAACGAACCCAGGTCCAGAAAATCACTAGGCCCCTTCGTGATAGAAGGAAGGTGGATAATAGGAGAGGGCTAGCACTTGCAGGCATGAAGGAATTACAGCTAGGAATCTTTAGAATTAGAATAATGAGAGTCAATTCAGGCAAGACCATTAATCAGGGAAGACAGGAATTAGGCGGAGAAAACAAGGAAGCCAAGACCAACGCATGTAGCTAGAGAAGAGAGAGCATCCCTCTCTAAAAAACCACGGCTCTTATATGTCATGATTTATAGAGGTAAAGTTAGATACGAATGTAAGGTACCTATATTCTACTTTCTTCCTCTACAAACTATTAAAAATAAATAAAAAATAAAACCTAGCTAATACCACGAGTAACCTGCAATCTAATTGACCTCATATTCAAGTTTCACTTCCAACCATGTGTTGTTGTAATAGATTGTTTTATTAATAAAGCTGAATTAGTAGTTTTTCTGAGCTCGTACTCACATGGGGCCTAAAATCCACGAGATCTCTCGAGTCTTGTCCATAAAGAACACCAAGAAGGAACCCATGGAATCGATTCGTATACATTCGGTGCAGGTCGACTAAATTAGCTTAAAGGAAATACGACTTTGCAGCTATAAATCCCTCGCGAAGAAGTTAACAATTACAGAAGAAACATAAGTACGAAAAATAAAGAGTAGAACGCACTGGTCTTAGGGCCTGCTGGGTGGTTCCAAAGAGCTTTGACCTTCGACGATACCATGGAAGATAACTCTTCTCCCGTTCGAGTATCTACGCTACGCTCTCGCCCCAAAAACGCAAAATTGTCAATGAATTGCCGTGATTTGTTGACTTCTATCTATTAGCCAGTCTTTTTTTTTGGAAGTAATACTATTAGCCAGTCTTTATAGACAGTCGGCGTTACGTACAAAGAAAATATTCTCTACTAATTGAAGACTCGTTCTGCTAAGGAAGTTTTTTTTTTTTTTGAAAAATTCTGCTAAGGAAGTTAAACTGTCGCGATCCCGTCACAATTATATATCATATTTAAAGTTACATTGAGGCGTTGCCATCCATCACTACTTATTGGTATATCTTTTTGGAGTAACATCACTATTATTATATCAGTTGATGCAACTATAGTTATGTGTTATATATTTTTTGAACATAAAACCACATTTCATACTTACATTAAACACAAAGTTCTAGAACATGATTCGGGATAACATCACATCAGAAAGCTTCCTCACCCCACTTTGCCAGCATGTCATGAGCACCTATATTTACATGCCTAGATACGTACCCACATTTCAAAAAATCAAAACGTACCTACCACAACACTATTAGGGAAATGGTCTATGACAACGTTTTTTTATACATTTCGCAACGTATTTATGTGTTCCCAAGGCTATCACAATACACATTAAAGTGTTGTGTTAGATCACGTTGCGATGTTCTATTGCAACGCATATTCTAAGCGTTGGTAGAGATAAAATATGCTGTCATTGCTTGTAATGCTTTTACCAACACATTTTAAGTGTTGCCACTTGAACATCTTCCTTTCACCTTTGACAATGCTCTCGCAACACTGAGATAACACTCTCGCAACACTCTCGCAACACTTAGACAACACTCTCGCAACACTTAGAAAACACTCACGCAACTCTCTCTTAAGACAGCACTCTCGCAACACTTAGACAGCACTCACGCAACTCTCTCATAAAATAGCACTCTCGCAACATTTAGACAGCACTCTCGTCACACTTAGACAACACTCTCACAACACTTAGATAACATTCTCGCAGCACTTAGATAACACTCTCGCACCGTTTAGACAACACTCTCACAACACCTAGACAGCACTCTCACCACACTTGGACAACACGCTCATAACACTTAGACAACACTTTTACAACACTAAATAACACTTTACAAAATCAAGGAACATAGTTGCATTTTATTGATATCCAATTGCATCCAATTAACATATAAACACAATTCATAAAACAAATTCACATCTAACTCTGACCAAAATAAGACAACATACACCTTGAACATATTCACTTCCCTGCTTTCATCTGGAAGCTTAGAATCATCCAAATGAGGACTAGTTCCGTGTTCTTGATGTTAGTTCTTGGATGGTCATTCTCCACCACCACCACATCCTTGGCGACCGAGTTTATCTCCCCCGTTTCAATTCCTCAACCTCCACATATGATGACTAATTTCTTCTTCCTAGACACAACTCCCTCTCCTGTTTAACTTGATTGAATGCACTCCAAACATTACAAGCAACTTGCAATGAGTATGCCCGTATCTCCAACTCTCTTCTCCACTCTTTGTAAAAAAATCTCCATTAACTTCTTGAATACGGTAGCAATTTTGAAGATCTGATTTCTCGGATACCATTGATAAAACCAAGCAACTCGTTATTAAATAACAATGTCGAGAACATCCCTTAGGGAAAACCTTGGTTACCGCAAAGGTGATCCTCAAACTATGTCTATTTCTCCCACGCCTTCAGTATGTTACTAATATTCCATCTTCCACCAAATTAACACTCTATACACCAATTATTTCAGCTGGCTGCAAAGGAGCACTGAAGCATTTCACATGTTTGTAAATAGCTTGCAGCCAGTACTTTATCTTGCAAATCGGTATAATGTGGTAAAAAAATATGCCAATGTATGGATAATGCTAGTAGTCACGTTGATCACCTGGAAATCATTCAACTCATTATCACTAAGTGCACCATTACGATCATGATCACAAAGAATAAATATTCGCTTCAAAGCCCTCACGCATCGAGGTCGCAGAGTTTGTATTTCTTGATCAAACAATGGTGTTGTAGGATGAAGAACTGTTTTTTGAGCATAATAGAATACCTCAGGAATCTGCAAGCAAATAAATGTATCAGGAACAAATTGCCATAAGTGTACCTCAGATAGCTTTCACCCAATCAAGTAGCACAAACACTTTCAAGCTAAGCAGGAATGGATTAACGAGAATTCAAGATCGATTATATTGACAGTATAGAGTGGACCTTGGTCAAATTAATAAGATACTATAGAGATATAGTCCTCTTCTTTTGGTTTTATAGACAATTAATAAGATACCATAGAGATAGTCCTCTTCTTTTGGTTTTATAGACAATTAATAAGATACCATAGAGATATAGCCCTGTTCTTGTGAACTTTGTACTATTATGCTAATGGAAATCAAATAAAAAGCATATAGAGTTAAACACTCAAACCATGCAACTGGACATAAAATAAAGGTAAACACAAATTCTAAGACTTCTTAATAAATGTGACTGCAAGAGACCGCTCACTTCTTCAAACTCATAAGTCCAGAGGAGAAAAAACATGTATTAAGATCACCATGACATTTGTAAGTCTACACCTCATCTACCCCCATCCCCCACCAACTTTACCAGCAGTGCTATAATAGTCTTTTTCCACTTTATTTGGTCAAAAAGGGTTGTGTGGTTTTTCTACACTCAGACCAGGGCAAGATACATGAGGTTACAGTCTTGTTGGTCATATAGGGAAGGAAAAACAACGAAATATTCTTACTTGTAGAGCATTCTATACAAGTTTCAATCTCCCAAAACTATTGCATAATTGAAGACATAACTGTAAGAAGTGGGTAATTGCTAAGTAGCCCCACATGATAAATTCTCACATAAAGAGGCGTGTTAATTTTAGGAGTTACGATATTAATTCTTGAGGTTACATAATAGTTACAAGAATTGATCTTGCCCATTTAACTTTTTACAGTTTTTTGGGTTAAAACGGTTTCGTATTCCTATTAAAGACTATTTAAACCAGATTAAGAAATCACCAAGTTAATATTATACAGTTACAATATTTATGTCTCTTGATGGATGGGGACAGTAAAGAATCCATTGGGTTTTCAAGGGTCCTAGCCTAGCCTATATAATGCTTGTGATACTCCATCTTGTCAAGGCCCTCAAGTATACAGAGGCATAGGCGAGTACCTAAAACCCATAATATATTTCTTCTCTTGTTTTTCTTTTCCTCTTGTAGAAATAACATCTTGAAGAGTTCACGATAAATCGGGAGTGTAGAATTGCGTCTTAAGGTAGAAGAAATATATCAACTATCTACCATGACTGAAGGTAAGTATAATTGCGCTGCATGGATCTATCAGTATCGATCCTAATCAAGAAAATTTTAACATGTGGTATCAGAGCTTGGTTCATGAAACTCAATTCGGTGATATGAGATTTGTTTATATTTTCCACCGATTAAGTTTTATCCTTTTTCTATTATTACATACTCGTTGAGTTATTTTTTTTGTTAAGAATGTCTAACCACTATATATACCTATCCAGTTTGCGATATATAATAACAGTGGTAATAAACTTTACCTAGAATATCATTATACGGTTATACATGAGACTGTGTGGCTAGGAGTAGCTCAAGCATCAAAAAACACATGGTAAATCATATAAAGGTTATATGAATGATATTCTAAAATTGTAATTAACCATCTTGAGTAGTTAACCGGTCTCTAAGGGAGGTAATTATTTTTTAGGTGTTTGATTGGAATAAGATAATAAGTGGAATTTGAGATAGGGAAATTTCTAATGCCCAAAGGTAATGGAATTTGTTGATTCTCTTATTTTTACTTAGCAGTCTTATTAAATAAAGAATAGTAAATTCTATGC
Source organism: Limonium bicolor (assembly GCA_023374045.1). Lineage (NCBI taxonomy): Eukaryota > Viridiplantae > Streptophyta > Magnoliopsida > Caryophyllales > Plumbaginaceae > Limonium > Limonium bicolor. The sequence goes on along the minus strand of CM041779.1, from coordinate 196,477,809 downwards.
AGTTTAGTAACCTCTACCTAAAGGAAGGTTTGAATTCACTATTATCTAGTACATTTTTCCACATCATAGCACTAATTTTTCTTGATTATCTTTGGATGTAGTATTCAACACCGCTGCAGTTCTTAATGCTTCATCCAGTGTCCCAATGCTTACTGGGAACAACTTTCTGACTGGAAAGATAAAATCCTTTTGACTTTGCGGTGGATGGACTTAGATCTTGCACTTCGTGAGGATCAGCCAGAAGCTATCACGGAGGAAGTAGTACAGTATAATAAAAAGCGGCCTTGAAAAGTGGGATCGATCCAATCGCCTCAGTCTAATACTCATCAGTCTCATGTGAAAACAGTATCCGCAACTCTATTGCTGAATGTGATAAGGTGAAGGAGTACATAAAGGCTATCGAGGAGCAACTTACTAGATCTGACAAAGCATTATCGAGCACTCTAATGAAGAAACTCACATGTATGACTTTTGATAAGTCTAAAGGAGGTGTGAGAGAACATATTATGAAGATGAGGGACATTGCTTCCCAATTAAAGTCTCTAAAGCTTGAACTTAACAAGCCATTTCTAGTGCATTTTGTTTTAAACTCTCTTCCTTCAGAGTATGGACCCTTTTAAGATTGCATATAACACTATAAAGAAAACTGGTCTATTACTGATCTTTTGACCATATGTGTACAAGAGGAAGAGAGATTACAACAAGAGGTTATTGAGAGTGCTAATTTAGCGTCCCAGGATATGGGGGATGCAAAGAAAGAAAAGAATGTTTCCCATAAGGAAAAGAAGAATAAGGCTTTGTTAGTTAAAACTGACAATAAGGATAAATGCTTCTTCTGCAAGAAGCGGGGACATTTCAAGAAAATTGCTTCAAGTACAAGAAGTGGCTTGAGAAGAAAGGTAACTTTATTTGTGTGTGTGAGTCAAATTTTTCTGAAGCTCCTGATAATACTTGGCTGATTGATTCTGGTGCTACAATCCATATTGTGGTAAATATGTAGGGCTTTTGCAACTAAGGAAACCAGTGGGAAATGAGCAAAATGTTCGATCTGGAAACCGAATGCTTCGCAAGTTGAAGGAGTAGGAACCTATAGACTTGTTTTAAAATCTGGTTATCAGTTGGATCTTTGTAATGTTTTCTACGTACCAACGTATTCACGAAACTTGATTTTTGTCTCTCGTTTACAAGACTATGGTTATGGTGTTAACTTTAAGAGATTTGGTTTTGATCTTTTCAAAGACAATAAAGTTGTTGGTACTAGAGTTCAAGTTAATTACCTCTTTAAACTATTATAGATCCCATTTTTAGTATAATTTGCTTACTTTAGCTATTCAAACCATTGGTACAAAACATAATATTATCAATGAGGATTCCACAAGTTAGTAAATAATGGAGTCTTACAAGCTCTTGATTTCACTGATTTTGGTACTTGTGTTGACTGCATAAAGGGAAAGTAAACAAATAAATCCACAAAAGGTGCCAGGAGAAGTCCACAACTTCTTGAAATTATACACACAAATATTTTTGGCCCATTTACTCCCTGCATTAATGGTCAGAGATATTTATCTCATTTATTGATGATTATTCTAGATACATGTATCTCTACCTCCTTTTTGAGAAGGCTGAAGCATTTGATGCTTTTAAGGAATTTAAAGCCGAGGTTGAGAAACAAAAGGAAAATAAAATCAAGATCGTAAGATCTGATAGAGGTGAGGAGTATTATGGTAGGCATACTGAACAAGGGCGACACCCAGGTCCATTTGCAAGGTTTCTTACTGAAGAGGCATAATATCCCAGTATACAATGCCTGGAACACCTCAACGAAATGGTTTGGTTGAAAGAAGAAATAGAGCACTCTTGGACGTGGTTAGGAGCATGATAAGCAATACCAGTTTACCCTTATCTCTTTGGAGTGAAGCCTTAAAGACAGCCGTATATGTTTTGAATAGAGTTCCATCGAAGGCAGTTCCAAAGACTCCATTCGAGATCTAGACTGGATGGAAACCTAGTTTAAACCACTTGCATGTATGGGGTTGTTTGGCTGAAGTGAGGGTTTATAACCCACACTTAAAGAAACTAAACCCTAAAACTATAAGTGGTAATTTTATTGGGTATGTGACTAACTCCAAAGGTTTTGTTTTATTGTCCTTCACACTCTTCTAGAGTTGTTGAGGCTCGAAATGCAAAGTTTCTTGAGGACTTCAGAACTAGTGGGAGTGTTGTATCTCGTGTTGTGGCTTTTGAGGAATCAAGTGAGGAACCTTCCTCAATTACAGATCTGGTTATTCCACCTGAATTAAGTTTACAACTGTAACACCCTGGATTTTACCTCAAATGATAGCTTATGGAAATACAGATCTAACGGCGCAAACGGAATTAAAAACGGACTCCAAACGAGGCCTAAAAGTGCAAAACAGTATTGGTCCGAACTTGTGCCCGGACATCTGAAGTTCAGACACAAGCGAAGAAAACAAACCACAGAAAACCATTTGTCCGAACTTGTGTCCGGACATTGATGTTCGGACACAAGTCGAGAGTTGGGAAAACAGAAATACGACGGTGTCCGAACTTGTGTCAGGACTTCGAAGTTCGGACACATGTCGAGTTTTAAAAGTCCAAAAATTCTTTACGCACGTCCGAACGTTGGTCCGAACTTGCAAGTTGGAGGTAAGTAGAGACTTGCAAGTTGAACCCGTCCTTGCATGCTGTCCGAACTTCAATGTTCGGACAGATGTTCGGACACGGCTATACTGCGAAAATGTTTAGAACTCTCGGGGCCTGTCCGAATATTGATTGCCGGACGAACGTTCGGACAGGTCCCTGTATGCGTTTTCAAAGCGTAAAACAGAGACAAAAAGCAATCTAAAATTTATACAAACCCATAATGAAGATAACACAATTAACAAATAGACTGAAATAGCATTTTTACCATGAAACACAGCGGAAAAATTCTTGAAATCCATGGTGCTACCGCCACATCCAAACCCTTGGATGCTCAGGCTATTAATCTACAAAACATTTCAAACCATTAACTTAACAATGAAATCTCAACTTATGCGGAAGCTCGAACTGTAACCAACATAAAATGTAAACGCAGTAACTAAAACATTGTATTCCAGAAATCCTCAAATTGCTGATTCGAATAATTCTAGTTCTCCTAAACTAAGTGATAGCGCGTTCCCTATTTCTCCAAGTCAGCAATTAGTACCTGCGATCAGAAAACAACAATAAAAGCATGAAAGGATCGCGCAAATCAGTGAAACTGAGTAAATTCCATCTCATCACGTAAAATACATTTTAGAAACGCCTTTGCAATTGAATAAACAAAACATTCAAGTTTTACAAATCAATGTTCCAATTCCACTTTCCAGTATACAATAACCAGTAAAACAATTGGGGAGCCTTCAACAGGAATAACCACATAAACAACCAAAACAGTCACAAACAGACTGAAATACAAATACCCTCACCCTAAGTCCTTAAGTGTGCACACCCCCTATGAATCATCTGCCCATAGAATAGATCATAGAGCTTAACTGCAGTCATTGTATGCAGCACAAAATATATAAATATAATTCAGTGTAATCAATTTATGCTCACGGTGTAAAGAACCAACATGGTGAATCAGGGAGCACCATGAACCCCAAAGTAATTAAATCCAGTGAAGAGCTCCCAAAACCAAAATACAATTTCAATCTTCCAAACACCACAATTTTATATCACGTGAAATACCATAATCCCAATTTACCAAAACGTTGGTAGAGTTCCTCAGAATACTTTTTGATAGAGAAATCGTCAAGAATAACAAATCAACAATGAGCACAGAATTTACCTGGTCGTTTCCTTGACTCATGAAGACGGTTCATAGAGATCACCAATAACGTTCGTGAGCGACACCGTTGTCTACAACATAATAATTCACAATCAGGAATCAACGAACACAACTGAATAAATTTACAAACTAACTTCACGATTACTTTACCCGATGTAACTCTAGTTGGCACCTGGGAAGGATCTTGACCAAAGCACAAGAAGGAACGTGAATTGAGAGTTTGAGGAAGAAGAGTGTAGTGGCGGCGTGAAGAAGAAGAAGAACGATCAGTAAGATCGTGCTTTAAATAAAGAACTTAATGAAGTAAATAAATTTAGTAGGTTAAAATAATTCTAAATGAGTAAAAGAATTAATTACATAATATAAGTAATTTTAGAAGAACTCCATTGCTTTATATTGTAATTGTTTTGGAAAATATATATATATAATGTTAACGTTGAGAAACTTCAGGAAGGGAAATCAGGCTTCTAACAAAATATCCCATTATTAAATAAGAAATAATTCTTTAAGCAAAATGGAAAATAATTTAACTGGTTGTTGTAAAAGATAAAGTTGAGGAATAATCATTTATTAAGAGATTAATTTATTTAAGTGGAAAAGAAGAATCTAGAATATATGTAATTTAAATCGGGAGAAAGGATAAGAAATTATTATTAGCTAAATCCAATTGAGAGAGGTAAAACCAAATTTGAGTTCTTAAAGATATTGATAAATAAAAGGTAGTAAAATAAGATTTGAACACTTGGAGATATTTAATTAACTAAGAAGAAGTAAAATCAGTTTTGAATACTTAGATATATTTAATTAATAAGGAAGAAGTAAAATCAGATTTGAATACTTAGATTCAAACTGATATAATAGTTTACAAGATTAAATGCTATACAATACTACCATTGAAAGGAAATAGAGAAGAGAGAAACATAATAATGTTGCTAAAATAAATTTAGATAACAAATTCCTTCCCCAGGCCAACTATTAATCCAAACGTCAGACTATACGACACTATCATATTTATCTTGATATAATACTCGCACCTCTTATACTAACTTTATATTATACTTATCCTAGTTCCAGATTTCGGGGGTATTTCATCACATCCTCCTAAAAAGAAAGCTTCGCCCTCAAAGCTAAAATTTATTCAAAGAGGGAACTAATCGAACTGGCTTGAATCATTACCTGATTGAAGAGCTGTGGGTACTTCTTCCTCATCTCCTCTTCTACTTCCCACATACCTCTTCTGTTCCATGATTGGACCACAGAACCTTGATCATTCGGGTAGTCTTCGATCGGGTCTCCCTAGACTTGGTGTCCAGAACTCTGATAGGATATTCTTCGTAGGATAGGTTCTGCTCCAGCTCCAGAACCTCTGGCTGCAACACATGCGAAGGGCCGGGAATATACCTCTTCAACTGGGACACGTGAAACACGTTGTGAACTTTCTCCAGTTCACAAGGGAGTGCCAAACGATAGGAGACCTTCCCAATCCTCTCCAAAATCTCATAGGGTCCCACGAACTTGGGACTGAAATTTCCCTTCTTCCCGAATCTGGTTACCCCTCTTACAAGAGACACCTTCAGGAAGGCTCTATCACCCACCTCGAACTCTATCGGTCTGCGCTTGAGATCAGCATAGGACTTCTGCCTGTCCTAAGATGCTTTCATCCGAATCTGAATCACCCGGACCTGCTCCATGGTCTCCTCTATCAACTGTGGTCCCAACACCACTCTCTCACTGATATCACTCCAACATAGTGGGGTCCTACATTTCCTCCCATACAGAGCCTCGTAGGGAGCCATCTTGATACTGGCATGGTAGCTGTTGTTATACGAGAACTCCACCAAGTGTAGCATATCTACCCACGAACCCTGGAAATCCATAACACAAGCACGAAGCATATCTTCTAAAGTCTAGATGGTTCTCTCTGTCTGACCATCAGTAGCAGGGTGAAAAGCGGTGCTCAAACTCAGCTTAGTGCCCCTCGAAAACTGCCACCAGAAGTGAGCCAAGAATCTCGAGTCTCGGTCTGAAAAGATAGTCTCAGGCACCCCATGGTATCTTACCACATTCTTGCTGTAGGCATCCACCAAGTGACTCATGGACCACGTGCTCTTCATGGGTATGAACCGCGTAGACTTAGTAAGTCGGTCCATGATCACCTAAATCTGATTGACTCCTCCTCTCACCGGTAGTAAACCCATCACGAAGTCCATGAAAATGGAGTCCCACTTCCACTTCGGGACATCCAGAGGCTGCAACAAACCACCTATCCTCTTGTGTTCGAATTTGACCTTCTGGCAGGTGCGACACTTCGACACAAACTCTGCCACCTCCCTCTTCATCCTTGGCCACCAGAACAACTTCTTCAAGTCTTTGTACAAATTGTCACCACCAGGATGAACTGAATACAGAGTATTATGAGCCTTCTTCATCAGTTTCTCTTTTACCTCTGTGCACTCCTGAGGCACGCACCATCAGCCTCTGAATCTCAAACTACCATAATTATAGACTTTAAAGCCCTCAACCTTCCCTTCTCTCATCTTCTCTTTGATGCGCTCCAATTTAACATCGTCGGGCTGCCCCTTGAGTATCTCCCCATAGATGTCGGAAGAGACACTCATCTGGAACAACTTTACCTCTTGCTCCACTCCTCCAAATTCCATCACCTCCAAATTCAACCTCTGGAACTCACAGACTAGCTCATCAGGAAGGACCCACATAGAATTCACCGAATGGCTCCTCTTTCTGCTCAGAGCATCTGCTACTAGATTAGACTTCCCCTCGTGGTACAGAATCTCTAGATCATAGTCTTTGATCAGCTCCAACCATCTCCTCTGTCTCATATTGAGCTCCTTCTGTGTGAAGATGTACTTGAGGCTCTTGTGGTCGGTGCAGATCACAGGAAATGCCATACAAGTAGTGCCTCCAAATCTTAAGGGCGAACACCACTGCTGCCAGCTCTAGATCATGCATCGGATATCGAGTCTCGTACTCCTTCAGCCGCCTTGACGCATAAGCAATCACCTTCCCCTTCTGCATTAGGACACATCCCAGGCCATACTTGGAGGTGTCACTGAATACCTCAAAGCCCTCGGTCCCTGAAGGTAGGGTAACATTGGGGCTATGGTTAACCTTTCCTTCAATTCCTGAAATGCTGCCTCACAGTCGTCGCTCCACTGGAATTTGACCACCTTCTTCATGAGATTTGTGAGAGGTCTGGTGATCTTTGAAAAATCCTTCACGAATCTTCTGTAGTATCCTGCCAAGCCAAGGAAACTATGAACCTCTGTCAGGTTGCTCGGTCTCGGCCACTCTTTCTCTACTTGAATTTTGGCTGGGTCTACTGAGATTCCTTCCTTGGTGATGATGTGGCCCAGAAACACCACTCGGTCCAACCAGAAGTCACACTTGGACAATTTTGCATACAACTACTGTTCTCTCAGAATCTGTAGGACTAATCTCAGGTGCTCCTCGTGCTCTTCCTCATCCTTGGAGTAAATGAGGATATCGTCTATGAATACCACCACAAACCGGTCTAGATAGGGATTAAAGATCCGGTTCATGAGGTCCATGAAGACGGCTGGTGCGTTCGTCAGTCCGAAGGGCATCACCAAGAATTCAAAATGCCCGTATTGGGTCCGGAAAGCAGTCTTCGGGATGTCCTTCTCTGCAACTCGATGCTGATGGTATCCCGATCTCAAATCTTTTTTGGAGAAAACTCCTGCACCCTGGAGTTGGTCGAAGAGATCGTCAATTCTTGGCAACGGGTAGCGGTTCTTCACCGTGATCTGGTTCAACTCCCGGTAATCTATGCACAGCCTCATGCTCTCATCCTTCTTCTTTACAAACAAGACAGGAGCTCCCCACGGTGATACACTCGGTCGAATATACCCTTTCTCCAAGAGGTCCTCTAACTAAACCTTCAATTCTTTCAGCTCTGACGGCGTCATACGGTATGAGGCTTTGGAGATAGGCACTGCTCCTGGCACTAGATCGACACTGAACTCCACCTTCCGGTCTGGCGGCATGCCTGCAATCTCCTCAGGAAAGACGTCTGGAAATTCATTCACCACCCAAATATCCTCTAGCTGGCTGGGTTCTCTGCTCAAGTCCTGAACGTAGCAAAGATACGCCTGCTGACCCTTCTTCACTTGGGAGAGGATTGTCATTGCTGAGACAATCTTTACCCCGGGCTTCTTCTCCACGCATCTATAGGTGATCCTCTACCCTGATGGTCCTCTTAGGATGATCTTCTGCTCTCCACAATCTATCTCGCCCTTATATTTACTCAGCCAGTCCATCCCCAAGATGATGTCGAAGTCGGGGAGGACGAACTGGATGAGATTAATTACAAATGTTTCCCCTCTTATGTCTACCCCCACATCTTTTAGTACGTTATTACAGGAGATTACCCACCCCGAGGGTATAGATACAGCTATAGGCGAGGTCTTATTAGCAACTAGACCTAGCTTTTCAACAAAAGTTCTAGAAATAAAGGAATACGAGGCTTCAGTATCAAACAAAATATGAGAAAGGGTACCACAAACAGAAAAGGTACCTCCTAACACGTCGGCTTCAGTCTCGGCCTCAGCTCGGCTCATGACATTAATCTTCCCTGGAGTTCTGTGGTTCTCTCGGTTCTCTCCTTGGCCTCGGTTGCCTCCATTTCCATCTCCACCATTACCACGCTGGGGAGTGTCCCCGCGCTGGTTCTAACCCTAGTCCCGGCCTCGATACTGAGAGTCTGGCGGTCCCCACCACCTCCTCTCTTCTGACTATCCCCTGGAGGGTTCTAGAAGCACTTAAACCTTGTGGCCCTTCTTGCCACACCGGAAGCACGTAACCAAATTTCCCTCACAATCTTTTCCTGGGTGGTCCTTGAGGCACCTATTGCAGTGGAAGTGCCTCTCACGCCTGTGCTCCGTTTTCTGGGTCTGATTCTAGGGTCGGTCACCTCACCTCTGGGTCTGCCTCTGGTTTCCCTCGAATCTTCGCCTCTAACCAGACTAAGGCTTCCATCTCTTCTCCTAGTTCGGCCTTAGGGTCTATCATCGCGTCCCCGAGAGTCCTCCCCATCCTCTACCTTCCTCTTTTGGCCCGTTTGGACCTCCCTTCTCTTCTGCAGCACCCTGTAAAGATTGGTAGCCTTCCCATGTGTATCCTAAAGAGTCGGGATAGTCAAGATGCTCAGGGCCTCCTGGAGACTCCAATTGAGCCCCCCACAAACCGTTGCACCTTTCTAGGCTTCATCAGGAACCATGGTGGGTGTGAATCTGGTCAGCTCCAAGAACTTTGAATGATAATCCTTCACACACTTGGACAATTGCTTCAACTCAGAGAACTTAAGATACTTCTGCATGCGCACGTGCTTAGGGTAGAAGCATCTTCTCATAGCTTGCTTCAGTGCCTCCCAACTGAAGTCAGGCTCAGCTCGCAGCACATCTCGGTTGGTCGTCCACCAGATATCGACCTCCCCCTTGAAGTAGTACACTGCTCCATTGACCTTCCTGTCCTCTGGGCAGTTAACCGCGTCGAAAATCTTGTCGAACTCCCGGATCCAGTATTCAAGTAGAACCGGGTCCTCCTCTCAACAAAAGCAGTTGGCTTCAGGTGCACAATCCTCTTTGTGTAATCCTCAGGCAAGTTGTCCCGCTGGGCCTGGCGTTGGACAATTTGTCCCAAGTTTAGCATGAGCTCCTGAAGCTGCCTTACAGGGTCGTTATCTGCCATATTGGTCCTCCTGCTCCTACTGGTGTTGTACGTGAAGTTGAGTCGGTCTGCCAGTCCTACGTGCGTGAGCTCAAGTGAACTCCTGATTACGACGTAGAGGAATAAAGATCTCCATTTCTATAACCATCGTCAAGTTCATACTACAAGTTCTACTATTTTATTCCATATACAATACCAAGTATACAATTCACACTATCATGTACATATACGCAGTAATATCCAATAAACTTATGCATCTTTCCAGCATATTCAAACAGAAACATTTCATGTACTCAATATACACAATACACACATATACACAGATATATATAACTCATAAAAGAATTCCCATTCATTACTCTTAGCATAACCTTTCAAGCATCAAACTGATTATACACGATAGATCCACCATTTCAACACACAACTTAACATAACATAGATTCCCCAATCGGCTTATGCCCAAGTTTTTAATCCGGTTTAATCAAATTATCTTATTTCGAAAACACAGCTCTAATACCACCTTGAAACACCCTGGATTTTACCTCAAATGATAGCTTATGGAAATACAAATCTAACGGCGCAAACAAAATTAAAAACGGACTCCAAACGAGCCCTAAAAGTGCAAAACAGTATTGGTCCGAACTTGTGTCCGGACATCTGAAGTTCGGACACAAGCCGAAGAAAACAAACCGCAGAAAACCATTGTCTCAACTTGTGTCCGGACATTGATGTTCGGACACAAGTCGAGAGTTGGGAAAACAGAAATACGACGGTGTCCGAACTTGTGTCCGGACTTTGAAGTTCAGACACAAGTCGAGTTTTAAAAGTCCAAAGTTCTTTACGCGCGTCCGAACGTTGGTCTGAACTTGCAAGTTCGGACGTAAGTCGAGACTTGCAAGTTGAACCCGTCCTCACATGCTGTCCGAACTTCAATGTTCGGACAGATGTTCAGACATGGCTATACTGCAAAAATGTTTAGAACTCTCGGGGCCTGTTCGAACATTGATGTCCGGACGGACGTCCAGACAGGTCCCTGTCTGCATTTTCAAAGCGTAAAACAGAGACAAAAAGCAATCTAAAATTTATACAAACCCATAATGAAGATAACACAATTAACAAATAGAATGAAATATCGTTTTTACCATGAAATACAGCGGAAAACTTCTTGTAATTCAAGGTGGTACCGCCACATCCAAACCCTTGGATGCTGAGGCTATTAATCCACAAAACATTTCAAACCATTAACTTAACAATGAAATCTTAACTTATGCGGAAGCTCGAACTGTAACCAACATTAAAATGTAAACGTAGTAACTAAAACATTGTATTCCATAAATCCCATAACTCAAATTACTGATTCGAAACAATTTCAGTTCTCCTAAACTAAGTGATAGTGCATTCCCCATTTCCCCAAGTCAGCAATTAGTTCCTACGATCAGATAACAACAATAAAAGCATGAAGGGATCGCGCAAATCAGTGAAACTAAGTAAATTCCATCTCATCACGTAAAATACATTTTAGAAATGCTTTGTAATTGAATAAACAAAACATTAAAGTTTTACAAATCAATGTTCCAATTTTACTTTCTAGTAAACAATAACCAGTTAAACAATTGGGGAGCCTTCAACAGGAATAACACACAAAAACAACCAAACAGTCACAAACGGACTGAAATACCAAATACCCTCACCCTAAGTCCTTAAGTGTGCACACCCCCTATGAATCATCAGTCCATATGGTAGATCATAGAGCTTAACTGCAGTCATTGTATGCAGCGCAAAATATATAAATATAATCAGTGTAATCGATTAATGCTCACGGTGCAGAGAACCAACACGGTGAAACAGGGGAGCACACGAACCCCAAAGTAATTAAATCCAGCGAAGAGCTCCCAAAACCAAAATACAATTTCAATCTTCCAAACACCACAATTTTATACACGTGAAATACCACAATCCCAATTTACCAAAACATTGGTAGAGTTCCTCAGAATCACTAGTAGAAAAATGGCCATTTTCGGCCCCCCATTTTCGGCGGTTTTTACAACCGACTAGGGAATAGGCTGGAGACTTCACTACTGAGCTGGGCATCATAGTGCGAGAGTATTGTGATATCACTCTCTCCTGGCCTCAGGTTGACGAAGGATTGAAGAAGCAGATGTTTGAGATCGTACAGGTAAATAAACAATAGTTGTAGTATTTATTGATACAATTTATAAGTATGCATAACTAACATCCTTTTCATTTATGATGATATGCAGAAACGATATCGAATACCTGCAGAAACCGAGTACTACACCATGGTAAAATCGATGATGCGCAAAAAATTTTCAGATCATAAGCATGATCTGGTCAAATGGTTCATCACCAAGAAGCTTAAGCGGCCTGACGGCGACACACGCCAGCCTTGGGAGATCTACACAGCAATAACCCAAGAGAAGTGGCAGCAGTTTTATGACAAGAAGATGGAGACGAAGGTACATACTAACTATTAAATAATTAAGTATTGTATATACATACAAATAGGTTTACATATGTATATGTTTTTAATCATCATCGTGTACTTTTGTTTACTTGATAATAGGAGTATCGTGAGGCCCAGTCAGCGAATGCGAAGAAGAATGAATATCGTCACTTGCTGGGTGCTAAAGGGGTTAACAGAAGAGTTCCTGAGTGGGTGGCAGAAGGGGAGTTGCCATCGGATGTGAGCACTCTAGATGAGCACCAGAAACGGGGTACATTTTGGAAGCTTTCACGCACTAAGAAAGACCCAAAAACTGGAGAGCGTCTGTATCCCTTCGAGAAAACGAAGGAAATTGTTGATAAGATGGTAAGTACTTTTGTTTAATCCTTATTATTTTTTCAAATTCAATATTTCAATCCTATAATTTATTATAAATCCTATATGCATTTACTTCTAAAGGCTGAAATGAACGAGCAAGCAACCCAAGGGACTTGGGCTCCTGATCGACATGATGACCAGCTGTCTCGGGCGCTAGGAAAGAAAGATCATCCAGGCCGAGCAGTGGGGTTAGGGGGGGTTAACATAGGGATAAGAAAAGTATTTGGAAACCCCGGGTCGAGGAAAGGAAGTAGTAGTCAGGAGAGGATGATCCCGTATGATGAGCATTTACGTGTCCTCACTAGCTTCAAAGATCAGTTGAGGGATGAGATCCTTGCTGAAGTGCGTCAGGGACTGGTGCCCCCAGCCATATGCTCCTGCTTCTGATCCTTCTTATGGATATGCTCCTGCTTCTGATCCTGCTGGACTGCACACAAGCACAGAGTCTAATGATCCGTATCCTTACGCATATGTACAGGTAAATTTTTATATCTTTAACTGTTTTATTACTTGTCATATCGTTTATTACTTATTTATCAGTTCAATCATCTACTAATCTGATTAAATTGTAGGATCCAATAAACTGCAACCTCTTGCTCCCGTACAACAATCAAAATATACCAGTTGCAGAAGGAAGAGTGTACACATCACGCTCGAATGACGTGGTCCATGGCATGCCATTACAGCCGTATCACGGGAGAGTGTCTGTGGACGAACCGATTACACGTGTCCTGATTTAGCACTCCCTGTACCTACGGAGGAGTACAGCACGGTTCGGTCCGCAAAGGGTGCATTTCTTCAATGGCCTGTTCGCCTGATTCAGAAGTGTATGAAGGTACGCCCAATACACCTTTAATATAGTTATTGTAGTAAATTATAAGTGTGTGGATGTTCAGTTCATGATTAGTAATGTATGTCGATTGCAAATAGGCATTAAAGGAGAAATCAAAGTCTCCTGAAAAAAAGAAGTCAAAGATTACATCTTCTGGATACAGAGCATCCACCAATGTCGTTACCAAAAAAACTTGGTGGATGATTCAATATATGCACGCTTGGGGCCAAACATGAAAGTGTTGCATGATGTGATCCGTGACTTCCCAGCTGATAAAGATTCTATCCTTCTTAGCTTTGAACCTGACATTCTTCACTATGAAGAAGTTTTAGAAGTCGACTTGTGGACAAACGACGTGCAGGACATCCTGAAATCTGACTGGGTGCCTATCACTGTTGTCCACTCATTCATTCTGTAAGTATTAGTCTTTTTTGGTAATTAAGTTATAAAGTGATGCCCTGAAACAATGTTAATTACTATATCTTTTAATTAATGAATAGGTTTTTGCATGAGAAAATGCAAACTTTTTCACTTACCAAGTATGGATTTCTATGTCCTGAGAGAACGTCATACACTGCTGTGACGTCTGATGTACAAGGTAGTAAGCTCTACTTACAGCGTGCGATTGCTAACAGCATCAATGCGAGAAAGAAATATCTCCTGCTGCCCTACCATCAAAGGTAATAACTTGTGTTTATCATTTTAATTCCATTAAGCATGATCTACTTGTTGATTTTGACATTATACTGACATGTTAGTGTTTTGGTATTACATAGTGGTCATTGGGTCCTACTGGTGTTGTGTTTGGATCGTGCACGTATACTATATCTTGATCCGCTTCGGCATACAGTGCCGAATAATATCAAGATAAAGCCACACCTTAACACGTAAGTACATTATAAACCACTTCTTTATGCATTTCAATTCTTTTAATTTAATTTTGTTGTGCATGGATATCCTAATTTTATTAATATACATTTATGACATTTAATGTGCAGTATATATCAAAGTGTTATGATTTCACATCTTGGTATAAGGAAAAGGTGCTGTCCCCTGGACTGCAGTGAAGGTACATGCATCACTTGTTTTTCATTGATAGAACAAATGTCTTATGTAATTAATCCTTTTTCTTTTCTTGTTTAAGTGTCCACGTCAACCCGGGGGTTCGGAGTGTGGGTATTATGTCATGAGATATATGCATGACATAATCACCCTTTTTGGTGATATGCAGGATCAATTAGAAAATGTATGTTGAAGTCATATATATATATATTTTTTAATTTTAATGTATTTGTTTAATGATTAACTCATTTTGTATTGTTTTGTTTTTCAAAAGGTTTTCTCTAATGTTGGCGAATACGACAGACAAACGATCAACGCTATGTTGGAGGATTGGGCGGAGTTTGTCTATATGAATTTAGTTTGATTTTCACTTTGTTTTTTCGATCGAATTGTTATTTAGAACGTTAATGTTTAGAAATTTATGGCTAGGTAGATTGTGAAAGATGACCGGTTTGAGTACAATGAATATCTTGGTAGTTGTATATCTATATGGTCATTTGTGACCATTTGAAATGGTTTGTATATGGTCATTTGTGACCATTTGAAATGTGTTGTTGGTCATTTGTGACCATTTCATCATTATTTTGATTTTTTGACAATTCTCTTACAAAGAGTGATTGACATCCTCTACAATATGACGTAGAGAGATGTTTGGATATATCTGGATGTTGTATCTGTATATTTTACAGGTTTGTTGACATATGTGGGATTGTAAACTAAAACGAAAAAAACCAAAAAAAAAAATATAGACATTTTCGGCGGTTCCTAGTAAGAACCGCCGAAAATAAGTAAAAAACTGGCAATTTTCGGCGGTTCTTAAGCTAAGAACCGCCGAAAATTGCCATTTTTTACTTATTTTCGGCGGTTCTTACTAGGAACCGCCGAAAATGTCTGTTTTTTTACCTCATTTTGAGCTGGGACAGCCGTTATTTTCGGCGGTTTTGGCGTTTGGAACCGCCGAAAAAGGTTGTTATTTTCGGCGGTTATAAAACCGCCGAAACTTTGGAAGGGCTTTTTTCGGCGGTGTAATATTCGGCGGTTTAAAACCGCCGAAAAAGGCCCAAAAGAACCGCCGAAAATGACCCTTTTTCTACTAGTGAATACTTTTTGATAGAGAAATCATCCAGAATAACAAATCAACAATGAGCACAGAATTTACCTGGTCGTTTCCTTGACTCAGAAAGACGATTCACAGAGATCCCCAATAACGTTCGTCAACAACACCGTTGTCTAGAACATAATAATTCACAATCAGGAATCAACAAACACACCTGAATAAATTTACACACTAACTTCACGATTACTTAACCGAAGTAACTCTAGTTGGCACCTGGAAAGGATCTTGACCAAAGCACAAGAAGGAACGTGAATTGAGATTTGAGGAAGAAGAGCGTAGTGACAGCGTGAAGAAGATGAAGAACGATCAGTAAGATCGTGCTTTAAATAAAGAACTTAATGAAATAAATAAATTTAAAAGGTTAAAATAATTCTAAATAAGTAAAAGAATTAATTACATAATATAAGTAATTTTAGAAGAACTCCATTGCTTTATATTGTAATTGTTTTGGAAATATATATAAGGGAAAATTACATGCCCCACCCATGACGTTTGGCGCAATTACACACTCCACCCACATGGTTTCACAAATTACTTTCCCCACCCATGTGGTTTCCCTCTTTTTACATCCAACAACTTTTCTAATTTTTGTTCAATTCAAAAGATGCTTAAACGTTGTCCGAAATTGATGAAACTTTACATAGACGATGTTAAATTATTATATTTTGGTTCAGTGAGAAATCTAAAGTTTTTTAAGCTTAAATGTGACATATGGGACCCAATGAACATGTCACATGTTTCATTGGGTCCCATGTGTCACATTAAAACTTAAAAAACTTCGGATTTGACATAAGATCAAAATATATCACTCTAGCATCATCCATGTAAAGTTTCATCAATTTTGGACAACGTTAAACATCTTTTGAATTGAACAAAAATTAGGAAAAGTTGCTGGATGTAAAAAGAGGGAAACCACATGGGTGGGGAAAGTAATTTGTGAAACCACGTGGGTGGAGTATGTAATTGCGCCAAATGTCATGGGTGGGGCATGTAATTTTCCCTATATATAATTTTAACGTTGAGAAACTTGAGGAAGGGAAATCAGACTTCTAACAAAATATCTCATTAGTAAATAAAGAAATAATTTTTAAGTAAAATGGAAAAGAATGTAACTGGCTATTGTAAAAGATAAGGTTGAGGAATAAATATTTATTAAGAGATTAATTTATTTAATTGGAAAGGAATAATCTAGAATATATGTAATTTAAATCAGGAGAGAGGATAAGAAATTATTATTAGCTAAATCTAAATGGAGAGAGGTAAAACCAGATTTGAGTTCTTAAAGATATTAATAAATAAAAGGTAGTAAAATCAGATTTGAACACTTAGAGATATTAAATTAACTAATAAGAAGTAAAATCAGTTTTGAATACTTAGATATATTTAATTAATAAAGATGAAGTAAAACCAGACTTGAATACTTAGATTCAAACCAACATAATAGTTTACAAGATTAAATGCTATATAATACTACCATTGAAAGGAAAATGAGGGAAACGTAATTAACGTTGCTAAAATAAATTTAGATAACGAATTCCTTCCCCAGACCAACTATTAATCTTAACGTCGGACTATACGACACTAGCATATTTATCTTAATATAATACTCGCACCTCTTATACTAACTTTATATTATACTTATCCTAGTTCCAGATTTCAGGGGTATTTAAACTAAAACCAGAAGAGAATCCACAAGGGAACACAGACAAGAGTAACCCACTAATGATGATCCCGCAAACGATACATCTAGAGAAATAGTGGGAGTAAGGATATCTACAAGAATATGAAGACCTACAATTTCTAAGGATTATGTTGTTTACCTCAAAGACTCTAAACTTGAAATAGATGATCCTTTAACTTTTTCACAAGCCATGAGTAATGATAAGTCCTCTCTTTGGTATGACACCATGAAAGAAGAGTTGGCATCTATGGCTAAAAAATAAGTCTGGGATCTCGTTGAATTACTAGTAGGAGCCTCTGTTGTAGGCAATAAATGGGACTTTAAGACCAAAAGAGATTCTTCTGGTAATATCGAATGATATAAGGCTAGACTTGTCGCCAAAGGCTATACTCAAATGGAGGGTATTGATTGCAATGAAACTTTTTCTCCAGTATCTTCGAAGGATTCATTTAGGATGATCATGGCCCTAGTATCTCATTTTGATCTTAAGTTACATCAGATGGATATGGAAACAACATTCTTAAATGGGGATCTTGAGGAGGAGGTATACATGACTCAACTGAAGGCTTTAAGAGCGAAAAGGGTGACCATTTGGTTTGCAAGTTAAAGCGTTCAATTTATAGGTTGAAACAGGCTGCTCGACAGTGGTATATGAAGTTTCACCACACTATTCTTCTTATGGTTTTGAGTAGAATGGACGTGATGACTGCATATATATTAAGGTTAATGGAACAAATATATTTTCCCTTGTCCTTTCATGATGACATTCTTGCTTAAGTGATTTGACTTATCTCGACACTAAACACTATTTACTCAAAATTTGAGATGAAGGACATAGGTGAAGCCCATTTATGATCGGCTCCAAATCAAAGAGTCAGCTCAAAAACTCTTAGGTTATCCTAAAGCCATTATAGAAAAGTTCTTAAACAATTTGGTATGCAAATTGCTCATCACTATCCACGCCCATGCCAAAGGAGATAAGTTCAGTCAAGTCAGTGTCCCTAGAATGACATTGAACGACAACTGTGAAGAACATTCTGTATGCTTTAGCCCCTCAGATGTCTAGGGTACCTACAGGTTTCTACCTATGCCTGATATATTTTTGTGGTGGGGATGTCTGGCCGATATCAAAGTAACCCCGGGATGGACATTGGAAAGCATTAAACAGGGTTTTGGGGTATTTATAGGGACCAAATTATATATCACCTACAGACATGTTGATTTCTTTGGAGGTGATTGGCTATTCAGATTCAGATCTAGGTGGTTGTCTGGATACAAGAAATCCACTTCAGGGCCCATCTTTTTGTTCTCTAGTGGTGCCATTTTATGGAAAAGCGTGAAACAGAGTACAGTTGTGTAACACCCCTACCGCTAATACCGTCATTACCATACAAATACTTACCTTCGCAGCGGATATTACTTACTCAACGCGTGTGTACAATGCCGTTAGTCACCCCGTGACTAACAACGGATTCACAACTACATACTATCGGTCTGATGAATATGAACATACCGAGTACTCTACATATACACACTTCCCATTGCTTACTCATCCATAATTCATTACAACTTCAATTCATTACTATACCGATATAATACACTTTTTAAGTTACCGATACAGCTTGGACATCCAAATTCATACTACGTTTACACATATAATTCCCTTTACTCAACTACCCATGCTCATGTAGCAGTCCCCGTCCTACTCTCTCGAACGGTGAACAGCTTCAGTACCTGCACACTAAAAATGGTCCCCCGAGGGGGTCAGCTTACGCTGCATATGAAATCCGCATATACCACGTGCTAACCGCGTACGCCGACTACTTTGGGTCGGATTGACATGGAGTTCATTTTACATGCATACATACATACTCATACTACAACAATGCAATCAAAGATACCTACATAAATACACAAGTTCAATCCTTACTAAGGAAGACAATTCAATAGTCAACCATTCGTATTTGTTATACATTCATTACTCTTCGTACTGTGCTCGGTATTCATTACTCTACTCTGCTTACTCCTTACTCTTGCATACTCATCACTCCATGTTCAATACTTACTCGTACACGATCCTTACTCTGTACTCTTTACTATACTAATGCATACTCACTACTCAATTCTCCATACTTACTCTTACATCTCATACGATACTTACTCATACGTACTCAATACTCGTACTCATTACATACTCACACTTGCTTCTTACTCGATACTCATTACGTTTACTCATACATACGCAATACTCATTACTCATTACTTTGGTCTCTGGGCGGAGTCATACACAAGACTCGCCACCCGCCTACAATACGAGGGCTGTACGCTTAGCTCCTCAAATACTCAATGTCCGTTCTTACCGGACTACTCAAATCCCCAACACTCTTCTCTCAGAGCACAATACAATCTCATGGATTAGCCTAGAAGTATCTCTCTTGATAACCTCCACCAGCTTAGGGAATTACCACCGACTAGTATCCTCAGATTTAAGGGTTTCCCCAACATATCGAATACTCTCATGTTCGGGACATACTTACAT
The DNA here is from genome assembly GCA_023374045.1 of Limonium bicolor. Taxonomy (NCBI): domain Eukaryota; kingdom Viridiplantae; phylum Streptophyta; class Magnoliopsida; order Caryophyllales; family Plumbaginaceae; genus Limonium; species Limonium bicolor. The sequence goes on along the minus strand of CM041779.1, from coordinate 196,458,198 downwards.
CAGTCGGGTCCTCTCATAATGGGTCGACTAATTGCTAAAGGGGTTTGGAGATCCCTCATCATTCTTTACTACTCTCATGGTTCATGTTTTGCACCAAGATTAATTCCTCTAATAGAGGTTACTTATATACTTCCACTACTTTTTGTTTGTGGGTTATTCATTTCGTTTCTCCTACCGTTATCGGAAGGTTATTACTCACTCACACTCTCTCACATTCTAGTGAGTTCATTGGTTTACGTATCATTTATTGGTTCGTTGGTTTAGTGCGTTGCTACGGTTCCATTAGTTCACACACGACGACTCTCACTACGAGTCAATACACAATAAGACTCATCTATGAGTCGGGCTACGCACTAAGTAAAGCCACACAATCAATCAAAAGGTTAGCTCAATCAACATACAGCAAGACATATAATGAAAGGCAATAAACCGTTTTCATGCTTTAGTCTTGATTAGCCGGCATACAGCACACACAATCAACGTAACTCGGTTAGCATACGGGGCATGAGGAAATCATCCTTTCACCGAGTTAGCTTTACCATGTGTTCCCTTGTTCCTTGGTTCACACTTGTTCCACTGATAATGTTTTCAACATTATTATTAATACTATACTCTTACGATACACAAATAATTACTACTCTCCCTACTTACCCCGTTATCCCGGTGTATTTAATGTTCTCATATTCTCAACTTACTTGGTTACTTCTACACTTTCTTTCCTCTACTATACTTACTTTCTTACCCTTACTACTTCATTTATAGTGTACTACTACATATATATGCATATATGTGTATAGGCATATATAGATATACATATGATTGTTATAATCATATAATAAAATATATATTTTTTTTACTCGACCGGACTTGCGACCGACCTTGCAAGTCTGGTCCATTCCAGTAGTTTCTGACGGGAGAATTTTCTGGTCCGACCGAACTTGCATGTCCGGTCGCAAGTCCGGTCGATTCCAGAAGGTTTCCCGTCTTTGTAAATCTGGGCTCGACCGAACTTGCAAGTCCGGTCGCAAGTCCGGTCCGGCCCAGTACTTCAGTTTAAAAATATGTTTTAAGATCTCTCTTTTACCCATTAATTCCTCAATCTTCCTACATGTAATCCCACATATTTTAGTGCCATTTAGGCTTCCTATTATACCTCAATCCATCCACCAAATCTATTACTAAGTCCATCAAATAACTTACACAATTCCCTTACTCCTTTTCCAACACTTGTAGCAGTTTTTGTCACACTTATGCTACAGATTTTACAACTCAATTCTCCCATCCAATACTTTCTCAACCAATGCCATTCCCAACATTCTAAATACTTCTCCTTACCATACCAATTCATTTCCAAGCCATTGCATTACCTATGCCCAAGTTTCCAACACTCATCTTACAAATTCTGCACATTAATTCTCCTAACTTCTCTAATGTATCTTATACACTTGCTACAGATTTTACACTTCTTATTTCTCATACTACAATTACCATTCCATAGCTACTAAACCTCTCTACTAATCCCAATACACACCTTGGTTCTTCCATTCACCAAGTCATCCACTAATGCACAATTCCTACTAAAATTTTGCCATAGTTCACCTACTATTCTAGCTTCTCACATACATACTTTTCCATCAAATTCATCCTATTCTAGCCAAACCACAAGGGTTCTACCAGCACACATACTAAGCAATATTAATACATCAATACCCATCAATCACAATACCAATACACACACTCATTACACTTGGCTCCAAAGCCTTCAATTCCAATACTTGCTCTTAAATGCTCAAATTTCACAATCCTCAATACTAGCACAAGGTTTTGGGTTCTTTAAATATTTTACCCATTCCCATTATCTTAATGCATTAAAATTTCGCATTAAGGGAGAGCTCTTACCTTGAGCTTAAATTTCCTTCATTTCCTTTCCACTTCTTCTCCTTCTCTTTTTCTTGCAAAATCGGCCATGTGGGGGATGGAGTTTCCAAACTCCATCCCAACACCCAAATTACATAAGGAGAATATAATTAGAATTCTAATCCCTTAAAACTACACTAATTAAATGAAGAGTTTAGATTACCATTAGTTTGGGTTTTTACCTTGGGGCTTTTAAGAGAGGTTTTCAAGCCTTGAATGCAAAGGAGGGTTCCCCACCATTGGAGAGTTGAACCAAGCTCAAACAAAGAAGAAACAAGGCATTACAAAGAAGGGCAAAAATCGGCCACCATAGAGAATGGAGGAAAAATGGATTTTTCTTGAAACTTTTTAACCTTAGGAGGAAGAGGAGACTCCAAGCTTCACAATGGTGTGCTTTTCTCTTCAAATGGGGAAAACCCCATGGAGATGAAGTTGCTCATTTTTGGATTTTGAAAAGAGAAATGTAGTGCTTGAAGAGAGGAGTTCAAATATGTATTTTGTTTTTGATTTGGAGCTCACATGTGGATGGAGCATGAGGATGAAGGTGGAGTTGCCATGGAAGCCATGGGAGGGCTCCCAAAATCGCCCCAAATCAGAGAAGGGAGGAAGGAGACGGTGAGAGAAAAGAAAGGGGAAGAGAAGAGGGAAAAGTGAGAATGAGAGGTGAGAGGGCTACTTCACTTTTGTACTTTTTCTACTTTTTGATTTACTTATTTGTTACTTGTGTGTGAGAGTGAGCTGTTTATACCAGTAAAAACCGGCTCCCCCTCTGTAATACTAGCTGGAGCGTCTTTCGTCTTTTACAGAAAACGCTCGTTATTTTGCCCGGTTTTTATACTATTCACTAACCGGGCCCGTTTTCCGGAATTTCCTCGTTTCTTTATTTTTTTGATTATTAAGCTTCCATAAATGCTTAATAATTATTATTTAATGATTTATAATTTTACGGGTTTGTTTGACCACTTAAAATCACGTTTTCGGGTTCCACGAAAACGTGCGCTAAAGCTCTATTAGCGTTTTAATACATTTCTGGGATCCGTTTTCTTTGGGAATTATTCCGTATACTAATTAGGCATGAATAAGCCTTAGGAATCCTTACGATACTATAACTAGGTCTCGTACCTCCTATGGTTATTTAACGCTCATTTTAGCGTTTTTCCGCTTTCTAGGCGTTTTTCTCATTTCTTTTTGGATTTATTTTCCTTACCAAAATTACTTAGGCGCTATTAGGCCTTTAAATACCATATTAAAATATTCTAATCACCATATTTAAGTTCGGGGTATTTCAATCTACCCCCCTTAAAGAACTTTGCCCTCAAAGTTGGTGAATCTAATACTGTTACTCGTACCTATACTCTATGCTAAGGTTATGACCTCTACATATAACGTGTCAAACTCCAAATGTCTGACATGATGCATACTACGCATCCAAACAGCATGCCACTGCATGCATAGCAATCAAAAATATCCGTTTTACTCCTCTCCAAGGGGGTCCATCCGCAAACAATTAGGTACAATCCTCCCCCAATGGTGAGTGATCCCTCATGTACCGGTCACGTTTGAACACTTACGCTTTCTGGTTCACGGCCGTCATGACTTGAGCACTTACACTTTCTGGCTCTACGGTCCTTTGGTTCTGATCAAATTCATTTGCACATATAGAGATCCTCAGGCACTTACTCATACTTACTTACTCATACTTACGCATACATACTCATACTTACTCGGGACTACGCTGCCCCAGTGCCTTTGGAAAAATACAAAACACACACTGTTACCGTACACCCGGTGTAGCGGTTTCAAACTACTCTACACTTCCACAGACTCAAAACTAGCTTCACCTCCTATGGTTTCGACCGGATACCCGTGCCTAGGCATGGAAGATCCATTAGCGTCCGTGGGAGCGGTTTTAAAACCGATCCTCATTCTCGAGTTTGAAGAAAACGTTGTACCAAATTAGTTTTGGAAATTCATTTTGAAAACCTTGCATACATCTCCCAATTTCAATTTATGATGATCATTCCTATTACTAGTGTTATTATTGTGGCCACTTAAGGGAGCTTCCAGAGTCCTTCGACCCCAATGTGATCAGCATTGGTGTTGAATTATCCTTCCACTCCAATTTGTGTTCGGCTTCCCTTGATCGCTAGCAAATCAAGTTCCACTTCCCCCTCAATACAAACAGACAAATTGTCAAACATTATTTCGTTTTCTATCTTTTTAATCTTGCTACTCATAATCATACACATACATTTCCCAATTTATATGATTCACTTACTTACTTACTAATCATTTCATCAATTATTGCTACATCTTCTCCAACTGCTATACTTTAAGGATTCAAGGGTATAATATCCCATTAATTTGCTATACTCCAATTTATACTCATAAAATACATCGGTTGTACACCGATTCATACTCATTACATACGTCGGTTGTATACCGATTTATACTCATTACATACATCGGTTTCGTACCGATTTATACTCCTCAAGTCTCCCATACATACTCATTCTTCATACTACTACCAATCGGGTTTCTCATTACCCTGAAGTTTCTCTACTCCTTTTCCTATACTTACTTCCCAAATTACCACAATTACACGATGAGTGAATACAATTGTTTATGTAACATTAATATCAACCATCAAAACGAATTCTCTTGCACTATGCGCATTGTAGTTTACGCACCTATCACGTAAAACATACATTACGCGGTTTTCGCTCTACCCCCCTTAAAAGGGATTACGCCCACGTAATCTACCATGTGTCAACATTGGACATTGGTCAAAGGCATTCAGCCGTCATGGAGTGGTTCAGTTTCCATGCGGTCTATTATACAATGTTCCTTGATCAACGGGTCTTAACCGTACTGTCGGTTAGTCCCTGCATCAAGAATTGTAACACCCCAACATACAACAACATACTTAACATTAAACTGCAGCGGAAAATACACATCATCACATAACTTAACTCATCGGTGTTACACGCCGTTAACCACCCACGTGGCTAACAAGGCTAACATTTACACAACTGTATCGGTCTGATGGACTAGATCCCCGAGCAACTTATACAACACCGTCTCCTTTATTACTACCAACATTCTTTATACAAATACCTTCCAACTGTACCGAGTATTTACAACTAATGCCGAGAACAAATTCGGTCTTACTACACCTACAGGCTACAAGTGATTACACCAATTACCCGTACGCAACAACTACCCCGTCCTACTCTCGAACGGCTCCAGCTCCTTGTACCTGAAATAGAAAAAGGAAAGAAAGGGTGGCCCCCCAGGGGCTCAGCACCTTTGCTGGTATGGTAATCCCGCAGCCCACATGCTACCGGGCCACGCACAACTATTTCGTCTTAGCATGCAGTTGATTACATAAAAATCACATGTGAACATAAACTCACAACGCGATACATTTCACCCCAATGGGCTTAACGAACATAACTCATTTACACTTAACCAATCACTCTATGAGTTCTTCAACCCTATAATTTCTCCTCTAACGGAGCTATTACCTTAACAGACGACATTTACCCATATCGGGTTTCCACAAACGTCTCTTTTACATACTAGGAATCATATCCATGATCCTCATATTTCACTTCTAATAACATATTGTTATACCCAAAATTTCAACCCCCCGGAGTAGTCTTCAAGGCATACGTGTTACAAAGAGCAAAGTGGTCAAAATGCACCAATGCAGGATTTTCCAAGGACATTCTCGGGATTTCTATTTTTCATATGACTTGTTCATTATATCCAACACTTCCAAACATCATGGTCATTATGAAAGGTATTTCATGATTCTCTGATATATTTATTCTGGAAATTTAGCTTTTAATTCATATTATAAGCTAATTTCTTTAATAATTAACACATGAAATAGCCTCAAAATAGAAATTAAAAGGTTTCCAAAATTAAAATAAAAGTGTCACATGGTTACCATGACTACATACAGTCATAAACCTGAAATTATTTTATTGGGAACCTTATCCCAAAATTTAAAAGAGAAATTCAATCATTTTTGCAATTTTCTCTCTCCTCTGAAAATACCGAAATCAAAACAAAATGTCATGAAATTTAACACAAGATAGAGGATGATTTTTTAGAGACTAATGCCGTTGGAATTTTGTTATTTCGACTTTCCAATAATTAGTTATGAATTATGGGAGATTCCATAGTGCGATTTTTATCTAATCGATTATTTATCAAAATAATCCGATTCCACTCTCAAAATTCCTACAAATCATTATTTACCTTCAGTTAAATTTTCATAATTTTATCGGCTTGTAACATATTCTAAAAAATCAGATTCCCTTAGAGCACAAAATCAGTCTTTTAGATAAAGATCTTGCTCTATCAATTTGACCATGCTCTTTCTATAAAAGGACCCCCAAGAACGAACTAGGGCAAAGGATAACACTTACAAAGTCAAAAAACACAGCCACAAACTTTCTCCCCACGTTTTAACACTTCCAAGCCTCAAATCAATACCGAAACACTGCAGAAATCACCCCGAAATCACCAAAAACTCATCCTTTCTTCTCCTATTGAACTTCCAAGCACCAAAAACACATAAAACCACCACAAAAACAGAAGAGAACGCCTTAACAGCATAAAGAAGAAGGAGTCAAAGCACAATTCGAAGTCAATCCAAAACCGGCATCAACGAGGCACCAAAAGATCCCCGTTGTGAAGAGTCTCATCAAATCCGAAGGTAAAACAGGTTGAAGTCATGTTTTTCTGACTTTGTTCAACTTTAACTACTCTGTGTTAAAATTTGGAGTCGAATTGACTTTTTATCGCTTCTGAATTAGCGTTTGTTTTCGCTTCTGCTCAATAACTTGTTTGCTAAGTTTCGTGCTTAATTCGAATTCAAATTGTAAACTTTCAATCACTAACATGTTTAGAATCTTTCAGGCTACCTACCCATAAAATTTGAGCCAGAAACACCGCCAGGAGCCACCCAAACGCCGCTGTCCGAGGGCGGTTCGCACCCACGGACGCTATGTCCGGGTCCCGGACGCCCTGTCCGAAAGCCGGACGCCCCCGGACGGTGGCAGGATATTTTTATTTTCAAAATTTAGGGTTTTACAAAACATGTCCGGGCCCACGGACGTCCTGTCCGTGGCCCCGGACTTTTCAAAATCTCGTTTATTTTTAAATTTGACTTTACTGTGTAATTAAGTTAACTAGGGTCCGTGGGTTCGGACATTAGGTCCGTAGCCACGGACGAAAACAAACTTGACCTAATTCTGCCTCCGAAACCCTAGTTTAGGTATTTCAACTTTCACTTTTATTTTCAGTCAAAAAATGCTAAAAAAACAAAAAAACAGAAGCTCGCGCACTTAGCTTAAAACGACTCGTAATAGGCCGTAATTAAACTAAGTAGAGGAAAAACGACTTCTAGGGGTAATGAAAGTAATTGAACCCTAATTAAGTCGAATATCAAGCCCCCGAACCCGAACTCTCCTTTCCTAATTTAATCTAGGTCAAAATTAGGTGGCGACTCATAATAGGTTCCAGTGAGCTAGCCTAGGTTTTAATAATTATTGTTATATGACATAGTTATTAATCTTAGGTTATAAGTGGACCTAAAACCCGATTAGATCCTAATCAGCTTTAATCAACATAGGATAGGGTTTAAAATCGAGGCTCACACATATAACATCACATCACAATAACTTTGCAACATAACAATAACACATACATAACGGGTACGGGCCTCTTAGGAACCGGCCCAAACATAGTTAATACACTGGTGAGCCAAGGGAAAGATATCACCCCCATGTTAAGCTCGTTATAACAACACTCATTACCGCCCTAATAGTCGGACGGGTAACTTACCTAAAGATGGATCGGATTTAGTAACCCGAACACACCACATAAACACATGTTCCCCCTAAACCGATCGTAAGTCAGAATAGCTAAGCTTTGGGATAAGCTAATGGGAGATCATAACCCGTGAGGGAAACAACCATAACAGAGAGAAGGGTAAAGCTAAAAAGGATACCCACTCCCAAACAACGCGCGACCGGTCAAACCGGATTCCTCACTACTGTTAGTACATACTTACTTTAGAATATTAGTTAGAACCCCACTATGGAGCCTATCACACCTACACACATACAGTATTACAACTGGGTTAAACATACAAGGGAGATCCCTACCTTCACATATACATATCACACAATTAACACACGCATAGCCGTGGTTAGTACGTCCTATGGTTCGGGTCGTTCACTCCGAATACCAAACTCTCATGTGATCCTAGACTCAGTCAACTAAGGTTAACACTGGTTAACATGGAGGTTATGGTATCGAGTTGTACGCGCCACATATATGAATTACTGTAAACTCATTACATGTTTTATCTTATAACGTGGCAAACATACAGAAAAACACATTGGCATACAAGCCGGTGTAATCCGTTAGGACACAGGTTGCAAGAAAACCATACCTGTCACCGGAGTCCACTTTATCATGTCCATTTATGTTCCTCGAGCAATTCTCGAACAACTGACAACATCACATGTACTTTTATTAACATCGGGGTAACATGTTTGTTTAAAGTCTAATGCTCATAACTTACCCTCGTTAACTAGTTAAACAACTTGACATTTTTAACTTGTTTTACTTTCACATTTTATTACAACTTTCCACCCACTTGGTTGTCTTTATAACTCACCAAACATGTCCTTAACAACCTTACAACATCATTACTTATCAATCCCCATCTTTACACATCATTTTTATACCTTAAACAACATTTTTAGAGTGGTCCGGGACTTGGTCCTTACCTTAAGTCCCGGACCAACACATAAGGAAAACCTTCGGCGTATTTAGCAGGGTGGTCCGGGACCTTGTACTCACCCCAAGTCCCGGACCAAACCAGTGGTGCACTCTCGGCCTATTTTCATGCATAGTCCGGGACTTGAACCATAACCTAGGTCCCGGACCAAACCTACAGAATTGTTAAAATTGCATTTTTCAAGTGTTTGCCTTAGTTCTCCACCTCCATTAATTGTATAAACTTACCATATGATCTTAGGTATATTCTAATGCCAAAATACCACTTCGATTCACCTTAAAACCTTACCCAACTTGTTACTCTTTTTTTCTTACAAAATCTCTTAACACTTGTAACATTTCTCATTTGGTTTTCTAAGTGGTGTTTCACCTATAATGACCACTACACCAAAATGTTTCCTTACCATCACAACATCATCTTCCAAACATCTTTTAAACACTTAAAACTTCTTGTTCATTAACCAAATTTTGCCATAGCTTCCTTTGTATTACCTCACACCAAAACCTACAGTTTTTCACCTTAACACAACCCAAGAACACTTAATCACTCAATACACATCCTTGTACACAAACACATGGTTTTTCACCCATTAATCTCCAAAGACATACACCTTCACTACACACAACTAAACCTCAAGCTACACTACATCACAATATAGTGCATAAACTTAAATTGCTTGGCACTTAGGCCCTTAAATAACATAAATCTTAAACACTGAATTTCCACAATATATTTGCCTTTCACCTGCCAATACAAACAGCAATACGTATGTCTTTTACTAGTCCCTTTGAGAACATTTTTCTAAGTCATTTACCATTGGCTCTTTAGGTAGTTTCAACAGACAACATACGTTCATTTTCCAAGGGAATTACAAGCTATTTTTGGTTAACACAATTACCTCCTTTCCTCACAATTTCTTTCTTGTTTCTGAAATCGGTAAGGATATTTGCTTGCTTGTCAACTTAGAACTTGAAGAGAGTTGGAAACGTGTCAAGAGAGGACTCCACCCAGTCCTTGAAAGGTTGGAATGAAGCTAGAACAAAGCAACGTAAGGACACCTTTTAAGGCAAATTTTCGAACAGCACATAACATGGAGGAAACACCATTTTTCTTTGAGTTTCCTTACCTTGAAGCAAAGGAGAACAATAATATGTGAAAAGATGAGCTCAAGCTCCCTCCATGGAAATTCCTCTTGGCACCAAAGTGGAGCTCTTGAAGATTTGAAAGGACTAAGTCGAAGAGCTTGATGAAACTAAGAGATCGGCGGTCTTAGTTTTTGATTTGGACAAGTGAGCTAGAAGTTACAAGGATTTGAAGGTGTATGCTGGTGGTGTGCTGGTTCAGTCGTAAAAGAGAGCAAGGAGGAAGAAGAGATACGTGAGATTGTGAGAAATGAAGAGAATGAGAAGAACTCACTGATTGCAATAGCCTTTAGTAGATAATAATTGTTTACTAAAAGCAAATAGTAACTTAGCTTTATTACTTATTTACTTGTTTGCTTATTAATTGATAAGGGTGTGACTCACCTCTATAAAAACCGTCCCCCTTCTATTATAAGGGGTTACCCAGTCTTAATTGATCAATTAAATTACATATGTTGACATATGTTACAAACTGGCTTATTTTAGTTACTATTCACTATAACAAAACCCATGGAAGTGAAATATTAATTTCTTGTTATTTTAAACTTCCAAATGTGATACTAAGTAGTACACATACTAATTAAAGAGTATTGATGGTCATTTAGCCATTCAAAACTCATTTACAAGACAGTTCCTCAAAATCGTGCTTTAAAGCTCCTTAAAGCTCATTTCGTGTTTTAACTTGTTTTTTTCAAGCTTGGTTTTCTTTGGTAATTGGTTTAATATGTCTATTACATATAAATAAGGTCTTGGTATGCTCATTAGGTCTGAACCAAGATTATCCCAAGCTTAGAGCATATTTTGCCCTTTTTGCCTTTAAGGCATTTTACTGTATTTACTGTCTTTTAAATTGTTTACTAATGTTACTAAGACTCTTTTTAGTCTTAATAATTTATTATTTAATGTTTAAACAACATATTAAGGTTTGGGGTATTTCAATCTACCCCCCTTAAAAGAACTTCGTCCCCGAAGTTCACACTTCCCACATATCATTGGTTTAGAATACGGGAATTACTTGTATAATAAAACACTTCCATTACCAAACATACTTTACATCACAGTCCCGGACTTGACGGTCCAAGTAACATATCCACATCTATACATAACATAACATACTTACATAACAACCTCGGACTTGATGGTCCGGGTACCTTAACAACATTTTCACATACATAACAACCCTTAGACTCTCCCGTCCGGGCAACATAACAACATTTAGACCCATAGGTCCTGATAACATAACATCCTTTAGACACATAGGTCCAGGTAGCACAACAACATTTAGACTCATAGGTCTCAATAACCTAACACTTCGGACTTAACCACGTTAGGACTCAAGGTCCACATAATAATAAATTTTTTTTCCTTACACACTCCACACAACATGTCTTAGCACGTATAACAACCAAAAATTTCTTTTACATACACTGTGCTCCCGCAGAACCCGGTCGCGATGGACACATATTGTCCCCGTTCCTTTGGGAGATCAAAACTATCACTTAAATTTAAATTTCCTTATGAGATTAAGTAAGAGAACTTAGCTATGTAAGGTATCCATCGACGTTTTATAAATACCGGTTCAAAAACCCTTTTCGAAAACACATACAACTCCAAGTCCAACTTATGCTCTTTATTCCCTTTTTTTTTTCAGTGTGGTTATTTGTGACCACTTGTAAGGAGCTTCAAGAATCATCCAACCCTGATGTGATCAGCATCAATGTTGAACTATCCTTCCACCCCAGTTTGTGTTCGGCTTCCCTTGATCGCATGCAAATCAAGTTCCACCTCCCACTTCATTTTCAAACACCAACTAATACACTCATTTGACATTTTCTATCTTTTAATCCTTCTAGTCATAAACATACATCTCCAAGGATAGAACTCTGTCTATCAGTCATCTCCATTCACTTTAATCCAGTTACCTAGGGAATCCTATTCTCACTAGGTTCTATGTCGGTTTCATACCCTTTCATAGATCACTATATTGTACATATACATATATTTTATCAAAATACAACACACAGTTTAACATTTAGTATCATATGAACATATACTGTCGGGGTTTTAGTTCCCCGGGAGTTTCTTTACTCCCACACTTGTACTCTCACACACAACTGTTGCCAAAATGAACACATTCATCACAATGGTACACATTCATCACAATGGTATTCGCATCTTCTGTGCGTAATTACCACAATTAAACCATGAATGAATGTGTATGTTTATGTAACACACACACCACTCATCAAAACAAATTATTTTGTGCTATGCACACCATAATTCACGTACACTTGCACGGTAGTAGACACTACGTGGCTTTGCGCTCTACCCCCCTTAAAAGGGATTACGCCCACGTAATCAATCACTTACTCACTGTGCTACAACATTCCACCGTCGTGAAGTGTTTAATCTCCACACGGTTTATTATACAATGTATTCTGGTTTGAGGATCTTAGCCATATTGGCGGTTTAGTCCCTAACCAAGAGTTCTCTTTAGAGTTCATTTAATTCATAACCAGTTTCGATTCTGGCCTGTGAAACTTCTAGGCGTTACTAATTAGTCATTCACTCATATTCACAACGCACATCCAACACTTGGATCACTGGCTCACTAGTTCTGCTATGCGATTCCTGGTAATTTAGAACTTAGTTGTTCATACATTATTTCTACTGTATTGTACATTCTCTATTATCACCCTTATCTAGGTAATAACGGTTTCTCAACCGACGCGTGGTATTTCTTACCACGAGCGAACTCGGTGAGTTTCAACTTTCTATGCATCTTCATGATGACTTATTGTATTCCACCATGATTTGCCTGATTTCTTCTGACTCACTATCGGTTGAATTTGAGCTACTACCTAATGTGTAGTATACTTTCAGTCATTCCAACAACTTTGGTACATTCCATACCAATATTTAACACACTGTGTAACTATAGTCATTTATTGTGAATCAAGTATCCTTCCATTGATACGACCTTGCATTTCCTATGCTTCGGTGTTTATCGTGTTATCATTCTCTTTATGCTTCTACCACATTTGACATTTCCCGAATTTCTAGCTACCCCACTCGATCATTACTGTACAAGAGCAATACCAAAACGCTCAGTCATACAGAGTGCAGAGGCGTAAACTCTTGACAGTAAATCTCTTTTGCGATTGTAAGGGATTCACACTGTATTCCTTATCACATAGCGTCAAGTACTGGCTTGCTGCCCAGTCTGTATATCATTACTTACCTTACATGTTCATTGTGTCTAACTCATAACTGTGCCTGCTGGCTATGTTATTATTTAGCAATACCCATGCAACGGTCGCTCACCGCGCACCGTGCGGTTACTCATTATATAACATCAACTCACATTGCATCTGCTATTATATTAGCTTCCGCCATTACACTGTGCCTTGCCACTTATTTGGCTGATTACTGAATACTCTATTCTTCGAGTCTTTATGCTCCTTGAGCGTTGTTCATTACACATTTAGCATCACACACCTATGGTGGTTGCTTTCAGGCTTATTACTCTTCAGTCTCCACAACTGGTACAAACACTAATTTTCGTATTATTCATACTCACATCATTCCTGGATAGTAACAATATGGTCAACTTTTAACGTACTTCCTAGACATAATCCATACCACTACCGCTCTGGCGGTTTCACAATACTAAGAGGTATCCCCACTCTTAAAGCAGTGATTCGTTATCCGCTTTTACTTATATAACATATAACTTTCGTAGTCAACAAAATTCACTTATGACATTTTATTTGTGGCTTATAAGCCCTATTGCCTCGAGCTCCGCTCATTTTAGTCTGTTCACATTCATTTACTTCTTCGAGCAATGTTACACGGTTTACAGGTTGCATTGGCTTCATGACAAGGTCGTTATTCCTTTCATGGGATGTCCCTTCAAGGATGTCAGAGTTCCTCCTGACGCCTTAAGATTAAACTGGGTGTTAGTTTCAACCCTTCTGTCATGTTATTCTGTTCAACCACTGTTCCAAACACCCCTTTCAGGATAGCTCCTGGGTGTTACTAGGTTATGCCATTACGTCTGGCTTTTACTTATGAGTACATTCAATTAACTGCATTTCCTTTCATTCTTGACTGGGTCAAATACTCTCTTTAGGGAGGTTGATGTCTCTAGTGATTATCTCGGGAGTCTCATCCCGGTCATTGCACATTCATTCCTCAGGATTTTTAAGACATATTCCATGTCCTTATTTACCAACTAGTGCACTTCGCACTTGTTCACCTTTAGACATTTCCTTAAAATAAATCCATTGATTCTATGGTCTTATTGACCTTACTGGATCCTTTACTTCCCATCATTCTTGGTAATTTCTTACTTTGTTGACTTTACTGGGTCGAGTGATAGAGCGACTACTTCCCGTTCCAGATCCACTCGTATACATCTGTGGGTATCCTGCTGTACTTGCCATTGATACCCGGTTAACCTATAAGAAGGTCTGCCAGGCCCACAAGCTCCTATCGGAGTGCGGTCGTCCCACAATTCAGTTGGTACACTCGTAGTGTCCGTCACACGCCTAGGCGAAGTATTCTGTTGTCAACTCCCTTATATTATCCTGTGTGATATATGCGTTCGTGCTTCCCGAACTTAATCAAGGAGAGGTTTATCCCCTATGTATATTATGAAGTCAATCCATTCCCTCGGGTTGTTACCCTTGGGTTTACCGGTTCCGTCCGGTTATTTAAAGGTTCACTGGGTATAAACTTACCTGCATGTGGCACTAAGGCCGGGTAGGTCTTCTGTTTGGTTTCAAGGAAAGTTGGAAATTAAATGGTTTTGGAAGAAGAAAATTTGGTTTTGAAAAAGTTTTGAAGATGCATTTAAGTCTAAAAGATAATTCTCGTGGCTTCACAACATTTCCTTGCTTTAACCCAGTCCAGCTTTGCTACTGGTGTACTTCCATTACAGAGGTTAGGCTGCTAAGCCCTTCCACGACTATGTTGATCTCACCTAACTTCACGGTACTTCCTAAGGCTTGTAGTTGTAAAAAATTTCCCCCATACATCCTTGTTATAGCAGCACTTGCCATGGCAAGTGCGCCAATCTGACTGGCTGTCAGTTCGACACACATCGGTTGGGTACTGCTTTCACCAGTCCTGACACCAGTGGCCTTGTGGCCCTTACCTTATATTACAGCCTTAACAATAAATCTTCTGGGTACTTCTCTGTCACATATGATAATCATTAACTAGGGTGTTTCCCATTCTAGGAGACCCCTTTTTCTTAGCATTACATCCTCCTTGTACTACGTTGTAGTTCCTTAATCGGCTGGTATACCATTGGTGTATTAGTTAACATTGTAGTCCCGTGGACACTTGTCTCGGATCTCATTACCTCACTTCTTGCCTGTTGCACGCTTGGTGCGTTGCAAGCTGTTTTTTTTTTCTCGACTGCTCGGCATGTCGACCCAGGTTGCTGGAATTTCTACTCTCGTTTACACACGATTTTTCACTTTTCGCTACCTTATGCGGCAGACATTGTTAAAATGGGAACCGTCTTCGGAATTCACACCTTCAGGATCTACCGTGTGACAGGTTCTCCGTAATCATAAGGACATTTAATTACAGCCAGATCGGGTATTCCCGAGTAAGAGAGGTCTTCCATCTCTCTGGCGTTCTTTCCCAAGTTGTAACCAGGGATTGTGGAGGGAGGGTGGGATGTATATGGTAGGTTTCCAATATTCACTGGTCCTCCTAACTAGCGTATCTCCCGCTATTCACTCGGTACTCGGTACCACCACGTGGCTAACAAGGCTAACATTTACACAACTGTATCGGTCTGATGGACTAGATCCCCGAGCAACTTATACAACACCATCTCCTTTTACTACCAATATTCTTTATACAAATACCTTCCAACTGTACCGAGTATTTACAACTAATGCCGAGAACAAATTCGGTCTTACTACACCTACAGGTTACAAGTGATTACACCAATTAACCCGTACGCAACAAACTACCCGTCCTACTCTCGAACGGCTCCAGCTTCTTGTACCTGAAATAGAAAAAGGAAAGAAAGGGTGGCCCCCCAGGGGCTCAGCACCTTTGCTGGTATGGTAATCCCGCAGCCCACATGCTACCGGGCCAGCACAACTATTTGTCGTCTTAGCATGCAGTTGATTACATAAAAATCAAGCATGTGAAACATAAACTCACAACGCGATACATTTCACCCCAATGGGCTTAACGAACATAACTCATTTACACTTAACCAATCACTCTATGAGTTCTTCAACCCTATATTTTCCTCAACGGAGCTATTACCTTAACAGACGACATTTACCCACTATCGGGTTTCCACAAATGTCTCTTTTACATATAGGAATCATATCCATGATCCTCATATTTCACTTCTAATCACATATAACATCACATCACAATAACTTTGCAACATAACAATAACACATACATAACGGGTATGGGCCTCTTAGGAACCCGCCCAAACATAGTTAATACACTGGTGAGCCTAGGGAAAGATATCACCCCCATGTTAAGCTCGTTATAACAACACTCATTACCGCCCTAATAGTCAGACGTAACTTACCTAAAGATGGATCGGATTTAGTGACCCGAACACACCACAAACACATGTTCCCCCTAAACCGATCGTAAGTCAGAATAGCTAAGCTTTGGGATAGCTAATGGGAGATCATAACCCGTGAGGGAAACAACCATAACAGAGAGAAGGGTACTAAAAAGGATACCACTCCCAACAACGCGCGACCGGTCAAACCGGATTCCTCATACTGTTAGTACTACTTTTTAGAATATTAGGTTAACCCCACTATGGAGCCTATCACACCTACACACATACAGTATTACAACTGGGTTAAACATACAAGGAGATCCCTACCTTCACATATACATATCACACAATTAACACACGCATAGCCGTGGTTAGTACGTCCCATGGTTCGGGTCGTTCACTAATCCGAATACCAAACTCTCATGTGATCCTAGACTCAGTCAACTAAGGTTAACACCTCCGAGGTTAAATGGTATCGAAGTTGTACGCGCCACAATATGAATTACTGTAAACTCATTACATGTTTTATCTTACAACGTGGCAAACAACAGAAAAACACAACATTGGCATACAAGCCGGTGTAATCCGTTAGGACACAGGTTGCAAGAAAAACCATACCTGTCACCGGAGTCCACTTTATCATGTCCATTTATGTTCTCGAGCAATTCTCGAACAACTGACAACATCACATGTATTTTATTAACATCGGGGTAAACATGTTTGTTTAAAGTCTAATGCTCATAACTTACCCTCGTTAACTAGTTAAACAACTTGACATTTTTAACTTGTTTTACTTTCACATTTATTACAATTACAACTTTCCACCCATTGGTGTCTTAACACTCACCAAAATGTCCTTAACAACCTTACAACATCATTACTATCAATCCCCATCTTTACACATCATTTTATACCTTAAACAACATTTTTTAGAGTGGTCCGGGACTTGGTCCTTACCTTAAGTCCCGGACCAACACATAAGGAAAACCTTCGGCGTATTTAGCAGGGTGGTCCGGAACCTTGTACTCACCCAAGTCCCGGACCACAACCAGTGGTGCACTCTCGGCCTATTTTCATGCATAGTCCGGGACTTGAACCATAACCTAGGTCCCGGACCAAACCTACAGAATTGTTAAAATTGCATTTTTCAAGTGTTGTTGCCTTAGTTCTCCACCTCCATTAATTGTATAAACTTACCATATGATCTTAGGTATATTCTAATGCCAAAATACCACTTCAATTCACCTTAAAACCTTACCCAACTTGTTACTCTTTTTTTCTTACAAAATCTCTTAACACTGTAACATTTCTCATTTGGTTTTCTAAGTGGTGTTTCACCTATAATG
The DNA here is from genome assembly GCA_023374045.1 of Limonium bicolor. NCBI lineage: Eukaryota > Viridiplantae > Streptophyta > Magnoliopsida > Caryophyllales > Plumbaginaceae > Limonium > Limonium bicolor. The sequence continues at coordinate 196,440,411 of CM041779.1, read as the reverse complement.
ACCACTACAACCAAAATGTTCCTTACCATCACAACATCATCTTCCAAACATCTTTTAAACACTTAAAACTTCTGTTCATTAACCAAATTTTGCCATAGCTCCTTTGTATTACCTTACACCAAAACCTACAGTTTTTCACCTTAACACAACCCAAGAACACTTAATCACTCAATACACATCCTTGTACACAAACACATGGTTTTCACCCATTAATCTCCAAAGACTACACCTTCACTACACACAACTAAACCAAGCTACACTACATCACAATATAGTGCATAAACTTAAATTGCTTGGCATTAGGCCCTTAAATAACATAAATCTTAAACACTGAATTTCCACAATATATTGCCTTTCACCTGCAAATACAAACAGCATACGTATGTCTTTTACTAGTCCCTTTGAGAACATTTTCTAAGTCATTTACCATTGGCTCTTTAGGTAGTTTCAAAGACAACATACGTTCATTTTCCAAGGGAATTACAAGCTATTTTTGGTTAACACAATTACCTCCTTTCCTCACAATTTCTTTCTTGTTTCTGAAATCGGTAAGGATATTTGCTTTCTTGTCAACTTAGAACTTGAAGAGAGTTGGAAACGTGTCAAGAGAGGACTCCACCCAGTCCTTGAAAGGTTGGAATGAAGCTAGAACAAAGCAACGTAAGGACACCTTTTAAGGCAAATTTTCGAACAGCACATAACATGGAGGAAACACCATTTTTCTTTGAGTTTCCTTACCTTGAAGCAAAGGAGAACAATAATATGTGAAAAGATGAGCTCAAGCTCCCTCCATGGAAATTCCTCTTGGCACCAAAGTGGAGCTCTTGAAGATTTGAAAGGACTAAGTCGAAGAGTTTGATGAAACTAAGAGATCGGCGGTCTTAGTTTTTGATTTGGACAAGTGAGCTAGAAGTTACAAGGATTTGAAGGTGTATGTGGTGGTGTGCTGGTTCAGTCGTAAAAGAGCAAGGAGGAAGAATACGTGAGATTGTGAGAAATGAAGAGAATGAGAAGAACTCACTGATTGCAATAGCCTTTAGTAGATAATAATTGTTTACTAAAAGCAAATAGTAACATAGCTTTATTACTTATTTACTTGTTTGCGTATTAATTGATAAGGGTTGACTCACCTCTATAAAAACCGTCCCCCTTCTATTATAAGGGGTTACCCAGTCTTAATTGATCAATTAAATTACATATGTTGACATATGTTACAAAACTGGCTTATTTTAGTTACTATTCACTATAACAAAACCCATGGAAGTGAAATATTAATTTCTTGTTATTTTAAACTTCCAATGTGATACAAGTAGTACACATATTAATTAAAGAGTATTGATGGTCATTTAGCCATTCAAAACTCATTTACAAGACAGTTCCTCAAAATCGTGCTTAAAGCTCCTTAAAGCTCATTTCGGTTTTAACTTGTTTTTTTCAAGCTTGGTTTTCTTGGTAATTGGTTTAATATGTCTATTACCATATAAATAAGGTCTTGGTATGCTCATTAGGTCTGAACCAAGATTATCCCAAGCTTAGAGCATATTTTGCCCTTTTTGCCTTTAAGGCATTTTACTGTATTTACCGTCTTTTAAATTGTTTACTAATGTACTAAGACTCTTTTTAGTCTTAATAATTTATTATTTAATGTTTAAACAACTTATTAAGGTTTGTGGGGTTATTTTCAAGAATTTTCATCGGAGTTTATTTAACTCTTGACCGGTTCGGTTCTAGCCTGAATGGCTTTAAGGCATTAACGATTAACCTTTTGTTCACTAGGTGTACTTCACTTAGAATTCTGGCCCACTAGCTTCTGCTGCGCGACCCTGATAACTTGGGTTATTCGCCCTTCTTGTTATCTTAAATGTGCTATACAACACCTTTTTTCCTTCTTATTGTGGGAATAAGGTTTATTGACCAAGTGTGGTGTTCTCTTACCGTGCTCGAATTCGGTGAGTTGTAGATTCATAACCAGCTCTCTGGCAATCCGTATGCACACTATTGTGTTTGTAGTGATCATTCACTTGGTTTCTCCGACTTATTGTCGGTTGAGGTTAAGTCACTACTTAGTTGTAGTGCTTCCTCTACTGTTAGTAGCTTCTGAATTATACCAGTTTCTCTGGTTCATTACAAGTGTTCTTTACTTGTATGACCTTGCATTTTCATGCGTCGGTCCTTGTGACTTTCTTAAGTCTCCTTTCGCTTTTATTCCAATGGAATTCACATCTTGTGATTGTGGGTGTGTTTCACACTCTTCGTGTTCTTTGGCCTTAGGCCGCACGGTTTGTTTCTAAGCTTTTGCTTGACTGGCTTATGCCATGTTTACTGGTGAAAGGAGGGATTTACCATGATTTATATTTTCCATCTTCCTAGCTATCTCACTTGATCATTAACTGCTCAAGTGCAATACCAAAACACTCAGTCCTACAGAGTGCAGAGGCGTAAACGCTTGGCAGTAACTCTCTTATGAGATCGCAATAGGAATTATTGTTACTCCTTGAGGTGGTGTTTCATCATTTCGTGCGGACTCCTGGTTTGTTGCCCGGTCTGTCCACTACCTCGAATTAACAATTCCATAGCATTAGTGATTACTCATATACATTGGTCGCCTGTTGCGCACCATGTTCTTACAGATTCCACAGTATTGGTTTACATGGCGTCCACTGTTGCTAGCTTCAGCTCATGCATCTCTATCATTTATACGATGGTTCCCCATGTATTTGGCAAATATAGAATATGGTATTACTTTGTTTTTCTGAGCTCTCCGAGCATCATTGGTTTTATAGCCGGTTATTCCTTGGTTGTCAACAATTGCTGCGAAGCTTATTTCACATTGCTTGACAATAGTTGTATGCTCAAGCTTGACTACACTAGTAGTTCTGAAAGGAATATATTTCCCTACAGTTACTGATGGTATCCCATTCTTGGGATCCACGTGTTCACCGCCCTTGCGGTTTCACATTTATGAGGGGCGTCCTCATTCATCGATTGTTACTCTTCCATCGGTGCCGTCCTTGACAACCTTCCATATTGTTCACAGTGGGTTTTGCAACCATTGGGTTATGTGTGGTAATAGTTTCATGGCCTACTAGCCATACTGCCTAGAGCTCTGCTCATCATAGGTTGTTCCCAAGTGGTTATTTCTCCATAAGCTATTACTGCATTGGAGGTGATACTGGGCTCCATGATAAGATCGTCGCATCACGTTTCCGTGTGTTGGAGACCCTTTTTGTATCTCGGTATTGATCGATACCATTTATTGATTTGGGGTATCCCCTGTCAAGTGGGATCCCTTCGGTGTTCTAACCGGTTGCTCGTTCCGATCGTGGTGTTTTTACCACAACATCTCGTTCAACTGTGTTGACTTGCTACCCTTTTTGGATTGCTCCTGGGTAGTGCCGATTATACGGTAGCATCTGACATGTATGAGTATTTTCAGTTTGTTGTCCTACCTTGCAGTTCTGGATTTGAGTTATCCCGTTAGGGGTTGTAACGTCTCCCGTTCTTAGGGTTGACCATTGGGTTTTTCCCTTATGTTATAACGGATTAAATATCCCTTCCGGTGATGAGTGGTATTTCTGGTACCTTGCCACATCACCCTGTGTGTTTGTGGTAGTTGTTCTGGAAATCTCATCCCGTTCATTGAGCACTGATGTGTTAATGTTAGGCATTCGCCTTACTGTGTCTAGACTGGGTATTCCTTCCAGCCATCATGTTTTACTTTAATATATTCAAGACATGTCCAATGTCTTTATTCAGTTGTTGGTGCTTCTCGCACCTTTAACTCTTAAGCATCCTCCTGTAGTAGGTTCTTGACTCCTTAGCTTGTAGCTTATCTGAGTTTCCCTTGTTCGGTTGAGATAACCAACTGTTCTGTTTCAAATTTACTTATGGTCCGTAGAACAGTTGACTACTTCCCGTGTTTCGTACACTACATGTATACATACGTGGGGTACCGTCTTGGCACGTTACCACTTACCCAACTATCTGTCAGGCCCGCAAGCTCCTTCGGAGTGCGGTCGTCCCACATCCCGTATTTGGGTACACTCGTAGTGTTCGTCACACGCCTAGGTGAATTATTCTATTGCCAACTCCTCTTGTATCATTCTATGATACTCACCGTATTTCCGTTAGTTTGGTTTTAAAAATCCGAGGTTTAAAAGAAGGATTTGTGGTTTTGAAAGAAAAATTTGGGTTTTGAAATAACAGTACAGTGTGAAAGAAATTCTTTATGGCGTTGCCATGCTTCAGGTCCTGACCAAGTTCAGCTTCTAGCTGACTGGTATACTCTCAATACAATGGTCGGGCCGTTAGGCCTTTCCGGGGTTTCATTATTCAAATACTCAGGGTTGGTGATCCTATTTCTGCTCCATACATCATAGCGGTACTTTAGCAAGTGTTACGGGTTGTTAACAGTCTTCCAACCATCCTGTAGTTGCTGCACTTGCCCTAGGCAAGTGCGCGGGTAGGTTGTTTTTCGGTTAATGTATACCGGTGGCGGTATCGTTTCCATCCATAATTGGTGGTTTTATTAGGTCTTCATTTGATCTTTTGATCTTGGTGATCGATCTCCTGAGTCGCTTCTCAGTGTACTTGACATGGTTGTCGTCCATTCAGGTGTCTCACACCTTCAGTGTGGTTAACGAGACTTGACTCATCCTTAGGAACCATGTTGCGGTCCTATAGGTGTCTGCATTATGATTTCTTTCATAGTTATCTGAACTATGTTGTTCGGTTGTTGCAGCCTCTTGGCGTACAGGTCTGGTGTTAAACCGACCTCGACTAATTCCTTAGTCGGTTTGCATACCGTTGTTGGCATTATCGAACATTACATTCCGTAGACTCCCTTGTCTCGGGCTTGTTACTCCATCTTCCTTGCTTCATTGCACGATTGTGCTTCTCTTCTTGCTGGCTACTCATGGTTCTCGCGACTGCGAAGCATGTCGCCCCATGGTGCCATAAATTCCATTATCCTTGTGGTTAGGATCTTCATTCCTCCGCCATTAAGTGCGGTCCTTGTCATTCAACGGGAACCGCCTTCGGGCCTTCCAGTTCTTGGATTCTACCGTATGATAGGTTCTCCTTCTATCCAGGTTTACCTTCAACTGCCAGATCGGGTGTTACCCAAGTGTGAGTGGTCTTTCCATCTCTCTGGCGTTCTTCTCCCAACTTAATACTGTGGGTTGCGGAGGGCGGGGTATGGTTGTTGTAGGTTTCCGGTTCACGCGGAAGTTCCTAACTAGCGTACCTCACACGCTCACACTCAACCCTTAGCCCTAAGTCTCTACTTCCTAACTCGGTATTTACCTAAACTCGGTATTTCATCCATCAGAGCGATACTTCACTCAGATACCACTTTTTGTATCACCCCTACCGCTAATACCGTCATTACCGTACAAATACTTACCTTCGCAGCGGATATTACTTACTCAACGGCGGTGTACAATGCCGTTAGTCACCCACGTGACTAACAAGGCAGATTACAATACTACATACTATCGGTCTGATGAATATGAACATACCGAGTACTCTACATAATACAACACTTCCCATTGCTTACTCATCCATAATTCAATTACAACTTCAATTCATTACTATACCGAGTATACTACAATCCTTAAGTTACCGATACAGCTTGGACATCCAAATTCATACTACGTTTACACATATAATTCCCTTTACTCAACTACCCATGCTCATGTAGCAGTCCTCGTCCTACTCTCTCGAATGGTGAACAGCTTCGGTACCTGCACACTAAAAACGGTCCCCCGAGGGGGTCAGCTTACGCTGCATATGAAATCCGCATATACCGCGTGCTAACTGCGGTACGCCGACTACTTTGGGTCGGATTGACATGGAGTTCATTTTACATGCATACATACATACTCATACTACAACAATGCAATCAAAGATACCTACATAAATACACAAGTTCAATCCTTACTAAGGAAGACAATTCAATAGTCAACCATTCGTATTTGTTATACATTCATTACTCTTCGTACTGTGCTCGATATTCATTACTCTACTCGTGCTTACTCCTTACTCTTGCATACTCATCACTCCATGTTCAATACCTTACTCGTACACGATCCTTACTCTGTACTCGTTACTATACTAGTGCATACTCACTACTCAATTCTCCATACTTACTCTTACATACTCAATACTCGATACTTACTCATACGTACTCAATACTCGGTACTCATTACATACTCATACTTGCTTCTTACTCGATACTCATTACTTTACTCATACATACGCAATACTCATTACTCATTACTTTGGTCTCTGGGCGTCATACACAAGACTCGCCACCGGACCTACAATACGGGGGCTATACGCTTAGCTCCTCAAATACTCAATGTCCGTTCTTACCGGACTACTCAAATTCCCAACACTCTTCTCTCAGAGCACAATACAATCTCATGGATTAGCCTAGACGTATCTCTCTTGATAACCTCCACCAGCTTAGGGAATTACCACCGACTAGTATCCTCAGATTTAAGGGTTTCCCCAACATATCGAATACTCTCATGTTCGGGACATACTTACATCAGTCGGGTCCTCTCATAATGGGTCGACTAATTGCTAAAGGGGTTTGGAGATCCCTCATCATTATTTACTACTCTCATGGTTCATGTTTTGCACCAAGATTAATTCCTCTAATAGAGGTTACTTATATACTTCCACTACTTTTTGTTTGTGGGTTATTCATTTCGTTTCTCCTACCGTTATCGGAAGGTTATTACTCCCGTACCTCTCTCACATTCTAGTGAGTTCATTGTTTAACGTTATCATTTATTGGTTCATTGTTTAGTTCGTTGCTACGGTTCCTTAGTTCACACACGACTCTCCTACGAGTCATACACAAATAAACTCATCTATGATTCGGCTACGCCACTAAGTAAAGCCACACAATCAAGAAGGTTAGCTCAATCAACATACAGCAACATATAAAGAAAGACAATAAACCGTTTTCATGCTTTAGTCTTGATTAGCCGGCATACAGCACACAAATCAACGTAACTCGGTTAGCATACGGGGCATGAGGAAATCATACCTTTCGCCGGAGTTAGCTTTACCATGTGTTCCCTTGTTCCTTGGTTCACACTTGTTCCACTGATAATGTTTTCAACATTATTATTAATACTATACTCTTACGATACACAAAATACTTACTACTCCCGTACTTACCCCGTTATCCCGGTGTATTTAATGTTCTCATATTCTCAACTTACTTGGTTACTTTCTACACTTGCTTTCCTACTCATATACTTACTTTCTTACCCTTACTACTTCATTTATAGTGTACTACTACATATATATGCATATATGTGTATAGGCATATATAGATACATATTTGTTATAATCATATAATAAAAATATATTTTTGTTTACTCGACCGGACTTGCGACCGACCTTGCAAGTCCGGTCCATTCCAGTAGGTTTCTGACGGGAGAATTTTCTAGTCCGACCGAACTTGCATGTCCGGTCGATTCCAGAAGGTTTCCCGTCTTTGTAAATCTGGGCTCGACCGAACATGCAAGTCCGGTCGCAAGTCCGGTCCGGCCCAGTACTTCAGTTTAAAAATCTGTTTTAAGTTCTCTCTTTTACCCATTACTTCCCCAATCTTCCTACATGTAATCCCACATGTTTTATTGCCATTTAGGCCTCCTATTATACCTCAATCCATCCACCAAATCTATTACTAAGTCCATCAAATAACTTACACCATTCCCTTACTCCTTTTCCAACACTTGTAGCAGTTTTTGTCACACTTATGCTACAGATTTTACAATTCAATTCTCCCATCCAATACTTTCTCAACCAATGCCATTCCCAGCATTCTAAATACTTCTCCTTACCATACCAATTCATTTCCAAGCCATTGCATTACCTATGCCCAAGTTCCAACACTCATCTTACAAAATTCTGCACATTAAATTCTCCTAACTTCTCTAATGTATTCTTATACACTTTGCTACAGATTTTACACTTCTTATTTCTCATACTACAATTACCATTCCATAGCTACTAAACCTCTCTACTAATCCCAATACACACCTTGGTTCTTCCATTCACCAAGTAATCCACTAATGCACAATTCCTACTAAAATTTTGCCATAGTTCACCTACTATTCTAGCTTCTCACATACATACTTTTCCATCAAATTCATTCCTATTCTAGCCAAACCACAAGGGTTCTACCAGCACACATACTAAGCAATCTTAATACATCAATACCCATCAATCACAATACCAATACACACACTCATTACACTTGGCTCCAAAGCCTTCAATTCCAATACTTGCTCTTAAATGCTCAAATTTCACAATCCTCCATACTAGCACAAGGTTTTGGGTTCTTTAAATATTTTACCCATTCCCATTATCCTAATGCATTAAAATTTCGCATTAAGGGAGAGCTCTTACCTTGAGCTTAAATTTCCTTCATTTCCTTTCCACTTCTTCTCCTTCTCTTTTTCTTACAAAATCAGCCATGTGGGGGATGGAGTTTCCAAACTCCATCCCAACACCCAAATTACATAAGGAGAATATAATTAGAATTCTAATCCCTTAAAACTTCACTAATTAAATGAAGAGTTTAGATTACCATTAGTTAGGGTTTTTACCTTAGGGGCTTTTAAGAGAGGTTTTCAAGCCTTGAATGCAAAGGAGGGTTCCTCCACCATTGGAGAGTTGAACCAAGCTCGAACACAAGAAGAAACAAGGCATTACAAGAAGGGGCAAAAATCGGCCACCATAGAGAATGGAGGAAAAATGGATTTTTCTTGAAACTTTTTACCTTAGGAGGAAGAGGAGACTCCAAGCTTCACAATGGTGTGCTTTTCTCTTCAAATGGGGCAAACCCATGGAGATGAAGTTGCTCATTTTCAGATTTTGAAATGATAGAAATGTAGAGCTTGAAGAGAGGAGTTCAAATATGTATTTTGTTTTTGATTTAGAGCTCACATGTGGATGGAGCATGAGGATGAAGGTGGAGTTGCCATGGAAGCCATGGGAGGGCTCCCAAAATCGCCCCAAATCAGAGAAGGGAGGAAGGAGACGGTGAGAGAAAAAGAAAGGGGAGAGAGGGGAAAAATGAGAATGAGAGTGAGAGAGGGCTACTTCACTTTTGTACTTTTTCTACTTTTTGATTTACTTATTTGTTACTTGTGTGTGTGAGAGTGAGCTGTTTATACCAGTAAAAACCGGCCCCCCTCTGTAATACTAGCTGGAGCTTCTTTCGTCTTTTACAGAAAACGCTCGTTATTTTACCCGGTTTTTTACTATTCACTAACCGGGCCCGTTTTCCGGAATTTCCTCGTTTCTTTATTTTTATTGATTATTAAGCTTCCATAAATTCTTAATAATTATTATTTAATGATTTATAATTTTTACGGGTTTGTTTGACCACTTAAAATCACGTTTTCGGGTTTCCTCGAAAAACGTGCGCTAAAGCTCTATTAGCGTTTTAATACATTTCTGGGATCCGTTTTCTTCGGGAATTATTCCCGTATACTAATTAGGCATGAATAAGCCTTAGGAATCCTTACGATACTATAACCGAGGTCTCGTACCTCCTATGGTTATTTAACGCTCATTTTAGCGTTTTCCGCTTTCTAGGCGTTTTTCTCATTTCTTTTTGGATTTATTTTCCTTACCAAAATTACTTAGGCGCTATTAGACCTTTAAATAACATATTAAAATATTCTAATCACCATATTTAAGTTCGGGTATTTCAAGTTGCCACATCCACCATGGAGGCAGAATTTGTAGCTTGCTATGCGGCTGTATCACAGGCACTATGGATAAAAAATTTTATGTCTGGTCTAAAGATTGTTGATTCTATCAATAGGCTAATAAAGATATTCTGTGATAATTCCGCAGTAGTGTTCTTCTCCAATAACAACAAGAGTGGAAGTAAGAGTAGGCACATTACACATAATATATGATGGTCAGAGATAATGTAGAGAAGAGGAATGTCTACATTGAGCATATTCAAACGAAAAACATGGTTACTGATCCTTTTACTAAAGCATTGTCGACTAAAGTTTTTAAGGATCATGTATTATCTATGGGGCTTGTTATAGCTCTTTTTGACTTTGATACTCTGAATAAAGTTAATAGTTCATGATATAAAGTTGTGCACATAAAGTTTATCATGAACTACAGTATGATCTTTGCATCAATATAGTTGGACCCGGAATAAATCATTGGGTTTATTCATAAAGTCTTGTTTAAATATTTGGCTAGTGATATCATGCATCATGATAATGGAAGGGAATGTTTAACATATACTAAACAGGACCGCCATTGTCCATGTATTGATATTCTAGTCACATATTTTTTGCAAAACTATTTTTTTAACAGTGAGAATATAGTTGGCCATATTCTAAGTGTCATTATAAAGCTAGATCTAGTTTTTATCATGTGTGCCAAGTGGGAGAATGTAAAAAGTGGGTAATTGCTGAGTGGCCCACATGATAAATTCTCATATAAAGAGGTGCGTTAATTTTAGGAGTTACGATTTTATTCTTTAGGTTACATAATAGTTACAGGAGTTGATCTTGCCCATTTAATTTCTTACAGTTTTAGGTTACGAATGGTTTCATATTCCTATTAAAGACTATTAAAACCAGATTAATGAAACCGCCAAGTTATTATTATACAGTTACAATATTTATGTCCCTTTGATGGAAAGGGACAATAAAGAATCCATTGGTTTTTCAAGGGTCCTAGCCTAGCCTATATAATGCCTGTGATACTCCATCTTGTCAAGGCACTCAAGCATACAGAGGCATAGGCGAGTACCTAAAACCCACAATATATTTCTCTTTTCTTGTTTTCTTTTCCTCTTGTAGAAATAACATCTTGAAGAATTCACGATAAATCGGGAGTGTAAAATTACACCTTAAGGTAGAAGAAATATATCAACTATCTACCATGGCTGAAGGTAAGTATAATTCTGCTGCCTGGATCTATCAGTATCGATCCTAATCAAGAAAATTTTAACAATAACCTGTTTCAAGCTGACTTGATGGAGCTCATCCCGCATATCCAACTTACACCCAACCACTATCACTGGAACCCTAACCTGGGGACAAACAATAAGATTTTCACTATCATGGAGTAACTTAAACATTTAAACACACTTTACTTAAGGATTAGGCAAAGTCAAGTCCCCGATACGGGGCCAATTTGCAAACAGGAAAATTGACCTACTACAAACTAAATATATTAATCTAGAAAATTAGTAAATCAATGGCCTGCAGGTTGCAAAAAACCGGGTCGTAGAAGTATAGCAATAATAAACAACCATGTATTAAACCGTGGGACTCAAAAATAAATAATCCTAGTCCTAACAAAAACAAGAAATCAAAGGGTTGTTCTTGTTTTGGGAATCAAATAAGCAATGAAAATCAACAAATAAAATAAAATTGATAAAGTGATTAGGGTGAGCGAAACCCTAGGTTCAAAGTATTCTTTAGTAGCCAAATTTTTGCAAACTTTTGCAAATCAATAAGAGATACGGAATGAGTAATTCGTTAATATATCCAAAATTAAATCACAATCTCAAGAAAGCTCACCAAATAGAACACACAAGGTCTAATCTAGAACCTACGAAACACACATAAATGGATTACGTCTACAGAACTACTTCACACCTAAGGAAAACCTAATCAATCCAATCTAATTATCCATGGGGTAATAAATTAATAAGACCCTTCCTATTTATCGCCGATCTGATCATAATAGATTTCATAAAGCAATTCAACAAACTTGTGAAGTGTATTGAAAAGCGTAATGAATAGATTAATATGACACATTCGGGAAATAATTGAATCACAAGTGTAGAAGTACTTGCAAAATCAACTAGCTACGAATATCCATCTCCTACAGTAAATCCATCCTAGCCTAGCATTTTACTAGAAATAGCGAACAAAGATAGATTTTGTGTGTGGATCAGTGTTATGTGGATGGATGGATTATAAGATGATGAATTGCAAAATGATATTTCTCTGCCAAAGTCTTCCTTATTTATAAGTTTGATTTAGAACTCTTTGCTTACTCATTGATGACTCTTATTAATATCCTTTAATTTCCTGAATTAAATGGAGACCGTTTAGTTATTTCAAACTGGGACTTAATTAACATTCTCCGTCAATAACTTTTGGAAAACTCTAGAGTTACTATCTTTATTTAACTTCCTGCTTCAATGACTCTTAGAAGACTCTGAAGTTAGTTGTACTTATATAGGAATTTATTGTATGGCTTTAATTTATTTACCTCCACTGCAAAATGCCAATTCCCCATAAATCCGTCCTCAGCCAAACTTGTATTCTAAAAATTTCTTTTAGATATAGGAATGAGCTTCAATTAAGTACAAAATCAGGGGAAACCGACAACAAAGACAATGGATTTTGACAATAAAAATATATACCATATGAGCCTACCATGCAAGTAGTGTTGTGTTGTCCCTCATTCACAACCATTCATTCTTTATGAAGTGGTTGCCATGTACGGAACAAGCATGATCACTTCTTCGAGGAGGTATGTCCTTGCTGCATGGAACCATCATCAACTGTGACTCTTCATGAATGTCAGTACCGCTCTTATGTAAGTACTATTATGTCATCCAGACTCATCTAGATAATGGTCACTGTCATCCTCCACAACTATATTGCCACCCAATAGTATCCATCCATTCCACAACTGCGTGCTTAGAGGAAAAAATTATTGGTTTTAAACACATCGGTAGTATCAATCATTCATTTTCAAGAAGCTCAAAAAATTATAAAAATATATAAATTTGACTATAATGGACAAGTAGTAGATACACATATTACCGATAGTAAAGCAAGTGGGAATATAGATTATATTTAGGAGTGTTAATTATCCCTGAATGGTTTTGGACATAACCTTGACCATTAGATTATAAAAAATAATAACAGATGGTTTAGATTTAATTTGTTGATTTGGTACTAATTTTGTGGGTAGTTTTCATATATTAGCAATTTTTTCCTCACGTAATTCCCATTCTCACAAATTCTCCCCAGCGCCTCTCTACATTCTCGCCCCATAGATGCGCCTCTGCAGAGATTAAGCGGTGGAACTCTCTCTTCATTCTCATCCCGTGGATGTGACTCTGTAGAGATTAAACGTTGGAACTCTTGCACCTTGCACACCAGACTGAAGATGCAACTTAATTCAAGAAAATTTCATGTTGTCTTCATTTTTTCACTCACGATGATTTTACAACACTAACTATTGAACAGGAACATCTTTGCTCTGCACCTCTCTTCATTCTCTTGTTGTGCCTGCGCTCTGAAAAAATAAATCACTATATATGCTGCGTTTTGCACACCAGACTGAAAATGAGGCTGAATTCAGGGCAAAAAGAGGGATAAAAAACACGGTGAAGAGGTGCAGAATCAGAACCGTGTAGGAGGATATGGTAATGATGGTGAGATTTAAGAAGATTAGCAGTGCAAGGTTTTGAGGTCGAGCTCTATCGAAATCATACTCCTATTTTGATCCTTTTTTTTTGTTAACTCTCTGTTACGTCTGCTGCTGTGCTCGAGTAACTACCAACATTTTTAATTGAATGTATGTTTACATGTTGAAGTGAAATGAAACATATGGCTCAATTAAATGCTATAGTGGTTCATTAGTACAAGAGTTGATTTTTCACTCTCACTTAAATGCTATAGTGGTTCATTCTCTTCACTGATAATAATTTTGCAATTAATGCAATGTGTGTGTATTAATTGTTGACTTCAACCAGTACTTAGTGGTACTTGTCATTCCATGTGTGTGGTATTAATTTTCAAAATGGCTGGTATTAAATTTTACAAAGACTAGTATTATTTACTAGGTACGGTTGGTAAATATGTGTATTAATTTCAAAATACTTCTAGTACCTCGTTCTTTTTAATGTAGCACCTCGTTTTTATACATGTAATACCACAAGAATCATGTGACATTTATATACCATCCACAACAAGTATCTAATTGGACACAAGCAATGTACCAATAACTGTATGTTTTAGTACCCAATTATTATTAAAGTAGCATCTTGTTTTCATACACGAAATACACCAGATCATATTACATTTATATACCCATCCACAACAAGTATCTAATTGGACACAAACAATGTACCAATATATGGATGTATTGATACTAGTTAATCATTAAAGTAGCACCTCATTTTCAAACATGAAATACCACCAAAATCATATGACATTTATATATACAACATCCACAACAAGTATCCAATTGGACACAAACAATGTACCAATAGCTAGATGTATTAGTACTAGTTTATTGTTAAAGTAGCACCTCATTTTCATATACAAAATGCTGCCATAATCATATAACATTTATATACCCTTCCAACAAGTATCTAATTGGACATTGTAACACCCCATCCAACACTTACGCACTTAATAACAACTGCAGCGGAAACCAAGCTTCATCACATTACTTAACTCGTTGGTGTTACACACCGTTAACCACCCACGTGGTAACAAGGCTATTACATATACAATGTATCGGTCTGATGGACTAGATTCCCGAGCGACTACACATTGCTATCCCTTTTCCATTAACAACAAACATACACATACCTTCCAACTGTACCGAGTATTCACAAACTAATGCCGATAACAATTTCGGTCTTACTACACCTACTGTATATATACAACTTAAATGATTACCCATGTACAACGACTACCCCCCTCCTACTCTCGAACGGCTTCCAGCTCGTTGTACCTGAAATAGGAAAAAGAAGAGAAAGGGTGGCCCCCTAGGGGCTCAGCACCTTTGCTGGTATGGTAATCCCGCAGCCCGCATGCTACCGGGCCACGCACAACTAATTGTCGTCTTAGCATGCGGTTGATTATATTTGAATCATGCATGTAAACTATAAACACACAACACATAACATTCCACCTCAATGGGCTCAACAAACAGATAACACATCCTTACTTGATAAGTCACTCATTGCGTTCATTAACCCTAGAGTGTTTCTCCTCTAATGGAGCTACTTCCTTAATAGGCGACACTTACCCATTAATCGGGTTATCCTTAAACGCCTCTTATCACAACTGGGATTCATATCCATGATCCACATACTCCACATTTCACAACATATAACATACACCACATAACAACACTTTTCACGTTTCAACGTGCACATAACAACATCGCAATGGGAATTGCAGTACAACAACACATAACATAATGGGAACGGTTCTCTTAGGAACCGACCCAAACATAGTTAATTCACTGGTGAGCCTAGAGAATGATGTCCCCCTCATGATAAACTCGTTATACAACACGCATTACCGTCCTAATAGTCGGACGAGTAACTTAAGTTAAGATGGTTCGGATATGGTGACCCGAACACACCACATAAACACATGTTCCCCCTAAACCGATCATAAGTCAGAATAGTTAAGCTTTGGAGTAAGCTAATGGGAGATCATAACCCGTGAGGGAAACAACCATAACAGAGAGGAGGGTAAGGCTAAAAAGGATACCCACTCCCAAACAACGTCGACCGGAACAACCGGATTCCTCACCCCTATTAGTACATACTTACTTTTAGATATTAGTTAGAGCCCCACTATGGAGTCTATCACATCCACACGCCATACAGTATTACAACCGGGTTAAACATACGAGGGAGGTCCATACATACACACACAAATATCACACAATTAACACGCATAGCCGTGGTTAGAACGTCCCATGGTTCGGGTCGTTTAATCCGAATACCGAACTCTCATGTGATCCTAGACTCAGTTAGCTAAGGTTTAACACTTTGGAGGTTAAATGGTATCGGAGTTGAACACGCCACATAAATGAATTACTATAAACTCATTACATGTTTTATCTTACAACGTGGCAAACATACAGAAAAACACATTGGCATACAAGCCGGTGTAATCCGGTAGGACACAGGTTGCAAGAAAACCATACCTGTCACCGGAGTCCACTCTATCATGTCCACTTATGTTCCTCGAACAATTCACGAACAACTGGTAACATTAAAGTTGCCTTCATTAACATTGGGGGTAACATGTTTGTGTAACGTTGAACGACCATGGTTAACACCGTTAACTAGTTAAATAACTTCACATTTTAACTTGTTTTACTCTCACATTTTACTACAACTTTTCACTCACTTAATTGTCATTATATCTCACCTAACATGTCCTTAACAACTTTATAACATCATTACTTATCAATCCCCATCATTACACATCATTTTCATACCTTAAACAACATTTTTAGAGTGGTCCGGGACTTTTCCTTACCCTAAGTCCCTGACCAACACTTAGGAATCTCTCGGGTGATTTAATAGGGTGGTCCGGACCTTGTACTCATCCCAATCCCGGACCAAGACAGTCTTCTTACTCTCCTCGGCTAGTTTTTAATATGTGGTCCGGGACTTTAAAATTTAACCTTAACTAAGTCCCGACCAATGCTACAGAATTGCACATTATGCATTTTCAAGCCTTGTTCAACATGTTCTCTTCACCCATGTTTTACCCAAACTTCATACATGATCTTAGGCATATTCTAATACCAAAAATATCACTTTGATTCACTTAAAACATTGTCCAACTTGTTACTACTCACTTTTCTTACAAATCTCTTAATACTTGTACATTTTTTCATTTGGTTTCTAAGTGGTGTTTTCACACCTATAATGACCACTATACCAAAATGTTTCCTCTCCATCTTAACATCATCTCCCAAGCATCTTTTTTTACTAACTAAATCTCCTTTTTCACACCATCTTAAAATTCCTTTCTCAATCCTTACCTAAACATCATTCCCTCCTTGTACATCAACATTCCTAAACCTTAAACAAACTTCTCCAAGACTTAGTACATCCCATAAACACCCATTGGATTTCTAGAACTTCCAAGATAATGTCTAAATCCTTGTAGCACTCTAAACACCTTATACATGCTTTCTTCCCTAGTAAAACATTTATTCATTCCTAACACTTCCTAGTTCACTAAAACTCATTTAAGCACTTAAAACTTCTTGTACATTATCCAAATTTTGCCATGGGTTCTCCTATCGCATATTGTCATACCAAAACATTGTTTTTTCGCCATTAGACCTCAAGAACACCTAAATCCATCAAGAACCTTCTCACACACAAACTTCACCAAATTTTACACACTACATCACAATATAGTGCATAATCAAATTGCTTGGCACTTAGGCCCCTAAATAACATGGCTCTTAGGCCCTTAAATTTCATAAACCATAAACACTGAATTTCCACATGTATATATATTGCCTTTGACCTGCAAATACACCCAACAATACATCCCCTTAATAAACTCCTTGAGAGCATTTTACTAGCTCATTTGCCATTGGCTCCTTAGGTATTTTATTAAGCAAATCAAGCTCATTTTTTCTAGGCATTTAAACTACATTCAGATAGTTTGTTTACCTCTTTTCCTTCACAAGCTTTTTTTTTCATTGACACCCCTTGCTCTCTTCTTTGATAGAAAACCGGCAAGGCTTTGATTGCTTGTCAAACTTCTAATCAATGTACAAGCAAGGTAATGAGTATTCAAGCTTCATGCTTAAACTCATTGTAAACCCTAGGTTATATATACATTATCTTTACACATTAGATAGTTGTTTTACCTTGGAAACAAAGAGAGCTTGATTAAGCATCAAGAGAGGACTCCACCAGCCCTTGAATGATTGGAATGAAGCTAGAACAAGCAAGATGAAGGCACCATAATGTGATTTTCGGCCACACACTAAAACAAGAGGAAACATTGATTTTCTTTGACTTTCCTTACCTTGAAGCAAAGGAGAATGACAAGGCATGAAAAGGTGAGCTCAAGCTCCAACAATGGTGAATCTTCATGTCACCAAAATGGAGTTCTTGAAGATTCGAAAAGAGAGTGGAGCATGGCCTAACTAAGACAAATGGTCTTAGAATTTGATTTGGTATATGGAGCTAGGAATTACAAGCATTCAAAGATGGAGTAGTTGTGTGGGCTGTAGCAAACCGAGAATGAGAAGGGAGAGGAGAGGTTGGAGACCGTGTGAAATGAAGAAGGAAGGAATGAGGAGGAAGCTTGCTTTTGGAGATATTTTCTAAAAGTAAATAGTAACCATGCTTTATTACTTTTCTTGTTTATTTGATTGGTCAAGTGTGGTGAGTCACACATGAAAAATCGGCCCCCTTTACATAATAGGGCATATCATGGTCTTTGTTGACCAACTAACTTACTTATATTGACTTATGTCATATACTAGCATATTTTGGTTACTATTCACAAAACAAGCACATATTGTGAAATTTTTGATTTCTCATTGATTTAGACTTCCTAATGTGATACTAATTAGTACACATGTTAATTAAAGAGTAATGATGGACATTTAGCCACTCAAAACTCATTTACAAGACAATTTTTCAAAAATGTGCTTTAAGACTCCTTAAAGCACATTTTGTGTTTAACTTGTTTCAAGCTTGGTTTTCTTTGGTAATTGATTTAATATGTTCATTAACATATTTATAAGGAATAGGTATGACCTTTAGGTCTTATACAAATTTATCCCAAGCTTAGAGCTCATTTCTGCCCATATTGACATTAAGGTATTTATTTGTGTTTTGTTTGGTTTAATTGTCTACCAAGGTTTCCTAAGGACTTAATTAGCCTTATTAAATCATAATTGACTATTATTTAGTCTTGGTAGGTTCTTTGGGTCCTAACCAAGTTCACTCCAAGCTTAGAGCATGTTTTTGCTCAAGCTGTGTCTTAGTGCTTTATTGTGTTTTACTATGGTTTAAATTGTACACTGATGTTTCTCGGGCACTTTTTAGCCTTTAAATATCATAGTTTAGTATTTAAACAATATATCAAGGTTTGGGGTATTTTAATCTACCCCCCTTAAAAGAACTTCGTCCTCGAAGTTTACACTTCCCACACATCTTTTGGATTAGAACGCAGGAATCACTTGGAAATAAACTTCCATAACCAACATACTTTACATCACAACCTTGGACTTAACGGTCCGGGTACATATACATATCCATACATAACATAACATACTCACATGATAACCTCGGACTCAATGGTCCGGGTATCTTAACAACATTTGCACATACATACAACCCTTAGACTCTTGGGTCTGGGTACCATAACAACATTTAGACCCATAGGTCTTGATAACATAACAGCCTTTAGACACATAGGACTATGTCACAACACATTTAGACTCATAGGTCTTAATAACATACACTTTTGGAACTCAATGTCAAAATAATCTTTATTACACATACCACACAACATGTCTTAGCATGTATGGCAACCAAAAACATCTTTTACATACACTGTGATCCCGCAGAACCAGGTCGCGATGGAAGCCTTCTGGTCCCCGTCCCTTTGGGAGATCAAAACAATCACTTAATCTTTAACATATATACTTCTCATGTCACCGGTCCGAAGACAAAGGCTCATGCGTCCTCGGCTCGTGAGCAAGTACTACAAAAATATTCTTTACTAGGTTAAGTATAAGAGAATCCTTTATTTCAAAATATTAATCGATTGTTTTGGAAATTCCAATTGAAAATCCTTTTTGAAAACGCAACACAACTCCAAGTCCAACTTATGCTCTTTGATTCTTTTCTTAGTGTGGTTATTTGTGACCACTTATGGGGAGCTTCAAGAATCACCCAACCCTGATGTGATCAGCATCAGTGTTGAACTATCCTTCCACCCCAATTTTTGTCCGGCTTCCCTTGATCTCATGAAAATCAAGTTCCACTTCCCACTTCATTTTCAAGCATCAAGTAATACACTCATTTCCCATTTTCTATTTTTAGTCATTCTAGTCATAATCATACATCTCCAAGGGATAGAACTCCGTCTATCAGTTATCTCCATTCACTTAAATCCAGCTACCTAGGGAATCTTATTCTCACTAGGTTCTATGTCGGTTTTATACCCTCTAATGAATCACTATATTGTATATATACACATATATTTTATCAAAATACAACACACAATTTCACATTTATACACTGTCGGGGTTTTTGTTCCCCCGGGAGTTTCTCTACTCCCACACTTGTACTATCACACACAACTGTTAATAAATCAACACACTTATCACAATGGTATTCGCATCTTCTGTGCACAATTACCACAATTAAACCATGAATGAATGTGTATGTTTACGTAACACACACACCAATCATCAAAACAATTATTTTGTGTTATGCACAACATAAGTCACGTACACTTGTACGGTAATACACGCTAAGTGGTTTTGCGCTTAACCCCCCCTTAAAAGGGATTACGCCCATGTAATCAATCACTTAATCATTGGTTTAAAACGTTCTGCCGTCGTGAAGTACTTTTACTTCCACGCGGTCTATTATACAATGCATTCTGATTAGAGGATCTTAACCATATTGGCGGTTTATTTCCTAAACCAAGAATTCTCATTGGAGTTTGCTTTAACTCTTAACTGGTTTCGGTTCTGGCCTGTGAGGCTTCTAGGCATTAATAATTAGCCGTTCACTCATGTTCACCATGCACATTCAACACTTGAATCACTGGCTCACTAGTTTCTGCTGCGAAACTCTAATAATTGTAGGGCTTAGTTTGCCCCATTCGTTATTCTTACAGTATTATACATCCCCAATTATCACCTTTATCTTGGTAACAACGGTTTCTCAACCGATGCGTGGTATTTCAAAACTTTCCATCCCCTTCTCCAATAACTTACTGCGTAAACTGCTACGTATTTCACGATGACTGACTCGATTCCTTCCGACTTACTGTCGGTTGAGGTTGAGCTACTACCTAGTGTGTAGTGCTCTCTCGGCTATTTCTTGCACTTGAGGAATATTCCATACCGATATTTGGTATTCCGTGTTATTGCAGTCATTTATTGCGAAACATGTCTCCACATCTGGTTTTGTACATGTATCCTTTCATTGGTACGACCTTGCATTTCCTATGCCTTGGTCCTTATAGCGTTATAAGTTTGTTTCTACTTCCACGACATTTAACATTTCCCAAATTCCTAGCTATCTCACTCGATCATTATTGCACAAGTGCAATACCAAAACACTCAGTCATACAAAGTGCAGAGGCGTAAACTCTTGGCAGTAAATCTCATGCGATTGCAATGGTACTCACACTATGTTTCACTGAGATTCTTATTTCGTAATACTGGCTACTGGCTTACTGCCTGGTTCATTTGTTAACACTTACTGTTGTATCTCCACTGGGTTTAACTCATAACTCTGCTCATTCACCATTTTATCATTTAACAATACTTATACAATAGTCGCTTATTGCGCACTGTATCCTTACTCATTATACAACATCAACTTACACTGCATCCGCTATTATATTAGCTTCCACCATTACACTGGGTTTCGCCACTTATTTGGCTGATTGTTGAATATGCTGTTCTTCGAGTCTTTATGCTCCTTGAGCGTTGTTCACTACACATTTAGCATCACACACCTATGGTGGTTGCTATTAGACTTATTACTCTTCCGGTCTTGCAATATTGAGAGGTATCCCCACTCTTAAAGTAGTGGTTCGTTCTCCGCTCTATTCACTTGTATAACATAAACTTTCGTAATCAATAAAATGTACTTAACATGTATTACTTGTGGCTTATAAGCCTTACTGCCTCGAGCTCTGCTCATCATAGGTTGTTCACACTCATTTATTTCTCTGTGCAACATTTCATGATTTGGAGGTTGTATTGACTCCACGACAAGGTCGTTGCATCACGATTCCTTCCAAGTTGTCTCTTGGCAACTTAGGGTCCTATTGTTAAGTGGGTTCCCTTCGGTGTTTAAACCGAGTCATTGTTTCAACTCTTGCGTTTCTGTCACATTGTTTCAATCAACAATTGTTGATTCAAACACCCCTCAAGGATTGCTCCTGGGTGTTGCCAAGGTATGCCATTACATCCGGTTTGCACTTATGGGTACATTTAGCTGGGTTTACTATCCTTTTCTATGAAGGTTGATACTCCCCGGTAGTCTAGGTGATCATTCCGGGAGTTTCATCCCGTTTATTGCACATTAACGTGCCCAAATTAGGCATCTGCCTTGCCACGTACAGGCTGGGTCACCGTTCCAGCTATCATGTTTATCCCTGAGGATCCTTAAGACATATGCGATGTCTTTACGTAAGAGTCAGTGCACTTCGTATTCCTTGATTCTTAAACATTTCCTTGAAACGAATTCACTAATTCATTTAGTCTTGTCGACTTAACCGAGTTCTTTTATTCCAACCATTTTTTTTGGTAACCGTTTGCTCTTGCTTGACTTTCACTGCTGACCGTAGTATGGAGTCAACTACTTCCTGTGTTCCAGACTTTACTCGTATACATATGTGGGGTACCATACTGATACATTGCTACTTACCCGATTAACCCATCAGTAGGTCTGTCAGGCCCACAAGCTCCTATCGGAGTGCGGTCGTCCCACATTTCAGTTGGTACACTCGTAATGTCCGTCACACGCCTAGGTGAAGTATTCTGTTGTCAACTCCCTTATATTGTCTTGTGACAATATGCATTCTGTGCTTCCCGAACTTAATCAAGGGAAAATCTATCCACTGTTGTATTACCATGAACTCAATCCATTCTCTCGGGTTGTTACCCTTGGGTTTACCAGTTTCCTTTCCGGTTATTCAAAAGTAAACTGGGTATAACTTACCTACCGTGTGGCACTGAGGCCGGTGTAGGTCCTCTGGTTTGGTTTTTAAAAGAAGGTAGAAAGAAGTATTGGTTTGAAAGAAAATCTGGTTTTGAAAGAAAAGAGTTTGCAATAAATCTGAGTTGAATGAAAAAATTCTTATGGTTTTACAATGCCTTCTTCCCTTAACCAAATCTAGCTTCCTGCTGACTGGTGTATTTCCATTTACAGAGGTTAGGCTATCAAGCCCTTCCATGGTCGTGACGATCTCATTTAACTTCATGGTACTTTACTAAGTACTTTGTATTTATTATAAATTTCCCGAACATCCCTGTTATAGCAGCACTTGCCATGGCAAGTGCGCCATGCTAACTGACTATCGGTTCAACACATACCGGTTGCGGTATCGTTTTACACGCACTGTCAACAGTGGCCTTGTTGGCCCTCACTTGATCTTACAGTCTTGACAATTGACCCTCTGGGCGACTTTTCACTGTATTCACATGGTAATCGTTAGCTAGGGTGTTTCCCATTCTGGAGACCCCTTTCCTTAGTATTGTTTCCTCTTCGTAGCCCGTTCCATGCATTTGTCGTGGTTACTGAGACTTGTCTCTGTTTGGGCACTACGTTGTAGTTCCTTTGTCAGTTGGTATACCGTTGGTGTATCATTTAACAACTGTGGTCCCGTAGACACTCGTTTCGGGTTTCACTAATCCACTTCTTGCCTGTTGCACGGTTGGCGTGTTGCAAGCTGGTTGTTCTCGACTGCTCAGCATGTCGACCCATGTTGCCGGAAATTCTATTCTTCTATACACAAGATTCTTCATTCTTCGCTATTAAATGCGGTTAACACTGTTCAGATGGAAACCGTCTCCGGGATTCCCAGTTTTCGGGATCTACCGTATGACAGGTTCTCCGTTCTCATAGAAGTACTTAATAATAGCCAGATCGGGTATTCCCGAGTATGAGAGGACTTCCATCTCTCTGGCGTTGTTTCCCAAGCTATAAACAGGGATTGCGGAGGGCGGGAAGGATATTGTAGGTTTCCAGTACACACTGGTAATACCTAACTAGCGTATCTCTCACGCTATCACTCAACCCTTAACCCAAAGTACTTAAATCCTAACTCGGTACTTCCTAAGCTCGGTAACTCAGTCATCAGAGCGATACTTCGCTCTGATACCACTTTTTGTAACACCCCATCCAACACTTACGCACTTAATAACAACTGCAGCGGAAAACAAGCTTCATCACATTACTTAACTCGTTGGTGTTACACGCCGTTAACCACCCGTGGCTAACAAGGCTATTACATATACAATGTATCGGTCTGATGGACTAGATTCCCGAGCGACTACACATTGCTATCCCTTTTCCATTAACAACAAAACATACACATACCTTCCAACTGTACCGAGTATTCACAAACTAATGCCGATAACAATTTCGGTCTTACTACACCTACTGTATATATACAACTTAAATGATTACCCATGTACAACGACTACCCCGTCCTACTCTCGAACGGCTTCCAGCTCCTTGTACCTGAAATAGGAAAAAGAAGAGAAAGGGTGGCCCCCCAGGGGCTCAGCACCTTTGCTGGTATGGTAATCCCGCAGCCCGCATGCTACCGGGCCACGCACAACTAATTGCCGCCTTAGCATACGGTTGATTATATTTGAATCATGCATGTAAACTATAAACACACAACACATAACATTCCACCTCAATGGGCTCAACAAACAGATAACACATCCTTACTTGATAAGTCACTCATTGCGTTCATTAACCCTAGAGTGTTTCTCCTCTAATGGAGCTACTTCCTTAATAGGCGACACTTACCCATTAATCGGGTTATCCTTAAACGCCTCTTATCACAACTGGGATTCATATCCATGATCCACATACTCCACATTTCACAACATATAACATACACCACATAACAAGACTTTTCACGTTTCAATGTGCACATAACAACATCACAATGGGAATTGCAGTACAACAACAACACATAACATAACGGGAACGGTTCTCTTAGGAACCGACCCAAACATAGTTAATTCACTGGTGAGCCTAGAGAATGATGTCACCCTCATGATAAACTCGTTATACAACACTCATTACCGTCCTAATAGTCGAACGAGTAACTTAAGTTAAGATGGTTCGGATATGGTGACCCGAACACACCACATAAACACATGTTCCCTGTGAGCCTCGATTTTAAACCCTACCCTATGTTGATTAAAGTTGATCAGGATCTAAACGGGTTTTAGGTCCACTTATAACCTAAGATTAATAACTATGTCATATAACGATAATTATTAAAACCTAAGCTAGCTCACTGGAACCTATTACGAGTCGCCACCTAATTTTAACCTAGATCAAATTAGGAAAGGAGAGTTCGGGTTCGGGGGCTTGATATTCGACTTAATCAGGGTTCAATTACTTTCATTACCCTTCCTAGGTCGTTTTTCCTCTACTTAGTTTATTTGCGGCTTATTACGAGTCGTTTTAACCTAAATGTGCGAGCTTCTGTTTTTTTGTGTTTTTTAGCCTTTTTTGACAGAAAATTAAAGTGAAATTGAAAGTTACCTAGACTAGGGTTTCGGAGGCAGAATTAGGTCAAATTTTGTTTCCGTCCGTAGCCACGGACCTAATGTCCGAGACCACGGACCCCAGTTAACCTATATGAAAATAAAAGTCGAATTAAATAGAAAACAAAAAATTGTAAAGTCCGGGGCCACGGACAGGCTGTCCGTGGGCCCGGACATTATTGGAAAACCTAAATTTTAAAAATTTAAAAAATCCCGCCGCCGTCCGTGGGCGTCCGGGCTTACGGACAAGGAGTCCGGGACCCCGGACATGACGTCCGTGGGTGCGGACCGCCCTCGGACGGCGGCGTTAAGGCTGTTCCTGAAGGTGTTTTTGGCTCAAATTTTATGGGTGTGTAGCCTGAAAGATGTACAAGACGTTAGTGATTGAAAGTTTTCAATTTGAGTTCGAATTAAGCAGGAAACTTAGTAAACAAGTTATTGGACAGAAGCTTAAACAAATAGCAATACAGAAGCGTACGAAGGTTAGTTTGAGCCCAAAATTTGAGGCACGACAGATAATACCGTGGAGAGTTAGGAAAGTGGGATTTCTACCTGTTTTACCTTCGGATTCACGGTGATTCTTCACACCGGGATTCGTTGAGTGCTCCGTTGATGGCAGACCCAAGAGGATTTCGAACCAAGCTTCTGGTTGTTGGTTGTTCTTGCTGTTCTTCACGTTTTGGTGGTGTTTTTGTGGGGTTTTGATGATTATTGATGCTTCGGGGATTGGAAAACGTGTTTAGATGGTGATTTCGGGGGATTTTCGGTATGATTTGGGTGGCTGGGTATTGGAAAACGTGAGAGAGAGAGAGGAGGCTGTGTTTTCTGACTCTCTAGGGTTCTTGAGCATATGAGGTTCTGATTTTATCCAAAAACCTATCCCTTATATAGACTTTCATAAAGATAAAGAAAATCTAGTAAAAGTAAGATTTTTTGATATTTTAGTTAAGTGACTTCCCAAAGGAATTTTGCTGTGAAATTTTAACCACGTGTCAAGGATGAAAATTATGAATTTTCTGAAGTGGAATCGGATTTTTTAAATGTTGGAATATTTTTAAATCGAATTTCTTGTCAAATTCAGTCAGAAATTGCTAGAAAATTATTGGAAACTCGAAAAATCAAAATTCCAACGCCATTATGCTTAGAATGTCATCCTCTATCATGGGTTAAAATATCAAAGCATTTCAAGCTGATTTGGGCACCCTTTGGAGGAGAGAGAAAGCTATAGGAGGTCTCTGGAGCCTTTAAAGATTACCAAAACGCCCCCTGAAAATGACGAAGCTGCTCCCCATGCCATGGAACGCGCCGATCGAGCCGGAATTCCTCACTATTTGATTGAAATGCCTCTCACTGTAACACCCCATCCAACATTAACGCACTTAACAATAAACTGCAGCGGAAACAACTTCATCACGTTACTTAACTTCTTGGTGTTACACGCCGTTAACCACCCACGTGGCTAACAAGGCTAATACATATACATTGTACCAGTCTGATGGGCTAAATTCCCGAGCGACTACACCTTACTATCCCTTTCCATTAACATCAACAACAACATACACCTTTTAATTATACCGAGTATTTAAAACTGATGCGAAACAATTCGGTCTTACTACCCTACTGTCTATATGCACTTAAAATGATTGCCCATGTACAATGTCTACCCCTCCTACTCTCGAACGGCTTCCAGTCTCTGTACCTGAAATAGGAAAAGAAGAGAAAAGGGTGGCCCCAAGGGGCTCAGCACCTTTGCTGGTATGGTAATCCGCAGCCCCATGCTACCGGGCCACGCACAACTAATTGTCGTTTAGCATGCGATTGATTATATTAAAATCATGCATGCAACTGTAAACACACAACACATATCATTCGCCTCAACGGCTCAACAAACGGATAATATATCCTTACTTGATAAGTCACTCATGGGTATTTATTATCCCTAGAGTGTTCCTCCTCTAATGGAGCTACTTCCTTAATAGACGACACTTACCCTTAATCGGGTTTCCTTAACACGCCTCTTATCACAAACTGGAATTCATTCCATGATCCACACACTCCATATATTCAAAATATAACATTCTCACATAACAAACATAACAACACTTTCACGTTTCGACGTGCACATGATAACATCGCAATAGGAATTGCATTACAATAACATCACATAAATACGGGAATGGTCCTCTTAGGAACCGACCCAAATAGTTAATTCACTGGTGAGCCTAGAGAATGGTGTCACCCTCATGGTAAGCTCGTTATACAACACACAACTCATTACCGTCCTAATAGTCGGACGAGTAACTTAAGTTAAGATGGTTCGGGTTTGGAGGCCCGAACACACCACACAAACACATGTTCCCCCTAAACCGATCATAAGTCAGAATAGCTAAGCTTTGGAATAAGCTAATGGAGATCATAACCCGTGAGGGAAAAACCATAACAAAGAGAAGGGTAAGGCTAAGAAGGATACCCTCTCCCAAACAACACGCGACCGCCAAACCGGATTCCTCACCACTGTTGTATATACTTACTTTAGATATTAGTTAGAACCCCACTATGGAGTCTATCACATCTACAAACATACAGTATTACAACTGGGTTAAACATACAAGGGAGATCCCTACATTCACATACACAACTTCACATAATCAACTCACGCATAGCCGTGGTTAGAACGCCCCATGGTTCGGGTCGTTTAATCCGAATACCGAACTCTCATGTGATCCTAGACTCAGTTAACTAAGGTTAACTTCCGAGGTTAAATGGTATCAGATTGTACACGCCACATAAATGAATTACTGTAAACTCATTACATGTTTTATCTTACAACGTGGCAAACATACAGAAAAACACATTGGCATACAAGCCGGTGTAATCCGGTAGGACAGGTTCAAGAAAACCATACCTGTCACCGGAGTCCACTTTATCATGTCCACTTATGTTCCTCGAGCAATTCTCGAAAACTGATAACATTACATGTATTTTTATTAACATCGGGGTAACATGATCGTTTAAAGTCTAATGCTTATAACTTTCCCCGTTAACTTAGTTACATAACTTCACTTTTTACTTGTTTTACTTTTACATTTTAATACATCTTTTCCCCCACTAAATTGTCATTATAACTCACCTAACTTGTCTTAAACAACCTTATAACATCACTACTAATCAATCCCCATCATTACATATCATTTTATAACCATAAACAACATTTTTGGTCCGACCGACCTTACCGACCGACCTTGCACAAGGTCGGTCCATTCCAGAACACTTTACCGTCAAATTTCTACTCCGACCGACCTTGTAAGTTCGGTCGCATGTTCGGTCCATTCCCGAGAGTTTCTTCCCTTTGAAAATTCAGCCCGACCGAACTTGCCAAGTCCGGTCCCATGTTCGGTCGATTCCAGAAACTTAATTCGTACACAAAATACAAGCCCGACCGACCTTGCAAGTCCGGTCCCCAAGGTCGGTCCATTCCAGAAACCAATTCTCGCAGGGTAAACTGGGCTCGACCGACCTTGGCAAGTTCGGTCGCAAGGTCGGTCTGCCCCAGACCTTTATTTTCCATTGCCCATTTGACTCCAAACTTCACTTCATATATCCTAATATGTCCTAACCTCATTTGGGCACTTCAAACACATCTTTAGCCATGTACTAAACTCTTTAAATCACACACCAAAACCATCTTATCATTCACAAATTTCTTACAAAATTCTTAGCACTTGGAATGTTTCCTCCTTAAAATTTCTAAGTGGTATTTCACATATAATGACCACTATACCAAGGTGTTTCCTCTACACCTTAACATCATCTCTCAAACTTCTTTTCTTACTAACTAAATCTCCTTTTTCACATCTTACCTAAACATCACTTCTTTCTTGTACATCAACATTCCTAAACCTTAAACAACTTCTCCAAGACTTAAATACATTCTCAAAAACACACATTGAATTCCTAGAACTTCCAAGATAACACCTAAATCCTTGCATCACTCTAAATCACCTTAATACA
The DNA here is from genome assembly GCA_023374045.1 of Limonium bicolor. NCBI lineage: Eukaryota > Viridiplantae > Streptophyta > Magnoliopsida > Caryophyllales > Plumbaginaceae > Limonium > Limonium bicolor. Next base: position 196,411,083 of record CM041779.1, on the reverse strand, counting down.
TGTTTTCTTCCCAAGTAAAACATTTGTTCACCTTTAACACTTCCTAGTTCACCAAAACTTACTTAAAACACTTAGAACTTCTTACACATTTTCCAAATTTTGCCATAGCTTCTCTTGTATATACTCACATCCAAACACTTAGGTTTTTACCTTATTTCATTCAAGAACACCTAAAATCCATCAAACACATTTTTATACACAAACTTCACACATTTAGCACTACATCACAATATAGTGCATAACTTAAATTGCTTGGCACTTAGGCCCTTAAATAACATGGCTCTTAGGCCCTTAAATTGCATAAACCTTAAACACTGAATTTCCCACATAATTAATGCCTTTGACCTGCAAATACACCCAACAATACATATGCCCTTAATAAACTCCTTGAGAGCATTTCACTAGGTCATTCACCTTTGGCTCCTTAGATCATTTTAACAAGCATTATAAGCTCATTTCTCCTAAGGCATTATACCACATTAGGTTAGTATGTTTGCCTCTTTTCCACACAAACTTCTTTCTTGTTTCCTTATAAAACCGGTAAGGTATTTGATTCCTTGTCAACTACTACACAATATACAAGCAAAGAAATGAGTATACAAGCTCCAAGCTTAAACTCATTGTAAACCCTAGGTTTACATTGTTTCAAAAACATTAATGTAGTTGTTTTACCTTGATCTTTGAAGAGAGTTTGAATATCTATTAAGAGAGGACTCCACCTAGTCCATGAAAGGTTGGAATGAAGCTAGAACAAAGTCACACCAAGAGCACCATTAATGTGCAATTTCGGTCAAGGCAAAAACATGAAGGAAATATGATTTTTCTTTGAGATTCCTTACCTAGAAGCAAAGGAGATCAATAATATGTGAAAAGGTGAGCTCAAGCTCCTTCAATGGTGAATCTCCATGGCACCAAAATTGAGTTCTTGAAGATTTGAAAAGATAGAAGTGTAGAGCTTGGTCTAACTAAGACAAATATGGTCTTAGAATTTGATTTGGAGCATGGAGTTGGATTTGGCAAGGAAATGAAGATGGAGAAGAGAGGTTGCCATAGCAAATCGTAAATGGAGGAAAGAGAGAATGAAGAGATAAATGTGAATACAAGAGATAAGATGATATATTGCTTTTGTTAAGATATTTGTAAAAAGTAAAATAGTACTTTACTTTAAGCTTTACTTTACTTATTTGATTTCTTTTACAAGTTGGTGACTCACACCTTGAAAAACCGGCCCCCATTTAGTTATAAGGGTACTTTAGTCTTTATTTGTCAATTTAATCACTTATGATAACATATGTTACAAACTAGCTTATAAAAATCACTATTCACAAAACAAGGCACATAGAAGTGAAATTTTTGATTTCCCATTGATATAGACTTACAAATGTGATACTATATAGTACACATATATTTTAAGAGTAATGATGGACATTTAGCCACTCAAAACTCATTTACAAGACAATTTTTCAAAAATGTGCTTTAAGACTCCTTAAAGCACTTTTTGTGTCTTAACTTGTTTTCAAGCTTGGTTTTCTTTGGTAATTGATTTAATATGTTCATTAACATATTTATATGATATAGGTATGACCATTAGGTCTTATACAAATTTATCCCAAGCTTAGAGCACTTTTAGCCCATATTGACCTTAAGGTATTTATTTATGTTTTGTTTGGTTCCAATGTCTACCAAGGTTTCCTAAGGACTTAATTAGCCCTATTAAATCATAATTGAATATTATTAAGTCTTGGTAGGCTCTTTGGGTCCTAACCAAGTTCGCTTATAGCTTAGAGCATGTTTTTGCTCAAACTGTGTCTTAGTGCTTTATTGCATTTTACTATGGTTTAAATTGTTCACTGATGTTTCTAAGGCACTTTTTAGCCTTTACATACCATAGTTTGATATTTAAACCACATATCAAGGTTTGGGGTATTTCAATCTACCCCCCTTAAAAGAACTTCGTCCTCGAAGTTCATATTTCCCACACATCATTAGATTAGAATACGGGGATTACTTATAGCCATAAAACTTCCATAACCAAACACACTTTACATCACAACCTCGGACTTAATTGTCCGGGTAACATATTCACATCTATACATAACATAACATACTCACATGATAACCTCGGACTCAATGGTCCGGGTATCTTAACAGCATTTACACATACATAACAACCCTTAGACTCTCTGGTCTTGGGTAACATAATAACATTTAGACACATAGGTCTATGTAACACAACACATTTAGACTCATAGGTCTTAATAGCATACACTTTAGGAGATCAAAGTCAAAATAACATTTATTACACATACCACACAACATGTCATAGCATGTATAGCAATCAAAAATATCCTTTATATACACTGTGATCCCGCAGAACCCGGTCGCGATGAACACCTTCTGGTCCCCGTTCCTTTGGGAGATCAAAACATTCACTTAATTTTTTTTAACATATATACTTCTCATGTCACCGGTCTGAAGACAAAGGCTCATGTGTCCTCAGCTCGTGAGCAAGTACTACAAAAATATTCTTTACTAGGTTAAGTATAAGAGAATCCTTTATTCAAAATATTAATCGATTGTTTGAAAACACCAATTGAAAATCCTTTTGAAAACACAACACAACTCCAAGTCCAACTTATGCTCTTTGCTTCTTTTTTTTTTCTCTTAGCGTGGTTATTTGTGACCACTTATAGGGAGCTTCAAGAATCATCCAACCCTGATGTGATCAGCATCAGTGTTGAACTATCCTTCCACTCCAATTTGTGTTCGGCTTCCCTTGATCGCATGCAAATCAAGTTCCACCTCCCACTTCATTTTCAAGCATCAAATAAATCACTCATTCCCAATTTTCTATCTTTTAAATCATTCTAATCATGATCATACATCTCCAAGGGATAGAACTTCATCTATCAGTTATTTCCATTCACTTTAATGTTGTTACACTAGTAAAAAACGGGTCTTTTTCGGCGGTTTTATCGTTGTAGCCGAAAAAGATAACGTAACAGACAAATTTTTGGCGGTTTATAGGTCAAAACCGCCGAAAATTGTCATCTTAATGTGTAACACCCCCATTCGCAAGGACACAACACTCACCGGACAGTCGCAGCGGAAGACTTCCCGATTAACTCTCAAATGGGTGCTGCAACGCCACACCCACTCCCTAGTGGGTGCTAAGGCTAAACTTCCAACTCTTAAACATACTACATATCCTTAACTTCCTAGATAAAACATTACATTATCCTTACATAGTCTGGATTAAACATAGAGTCATAACAACGAAACATAAAGCAACATTAACTTACAACACTGTTTAACTTCCAACTTAGCTAACATAAACAACAACTACTACTCCCAACTGCAACAAACCAAAGTCCAACCTAGTGACTTAGTGGAGTTACAAGTTACACACGGGCTCTTTTAAGTCCCTTAAACCTTCTACGCACTTCTTCTACCGGTAACACCCTCATCCTAGCTGGGGTACGTAGTTTATAGTAACTTAGAGCAGGAAAGAGGGGCTTCCTGACAACCAGAACACGTACGCCCATCCTTAGAGAAAAGCTATTCACTAAGTAAACATAAATGAAGTGGCAATGGGTCAGCTCCACTTCTGGGTAAGGTGCCAACCATGCGTACATCTCACTCTGCAACCATAAATCCAACACAAACAAGGAAGGGGTTGCAGTTGCAAATCAGCAAATTGAGTAACTCCCACTACAACTTGTAAAATTCATTTTGTCTTTGCAAAAACTCCAATAATACATACTCATAACAGTAATGATAACAATTTCTCATAATCATATAGCAAGGGCAGTCCCTTGTCACAAGCAAATAATATCAGCACAACAATTCGGTATTTCATCACCTGCACTTTTCTTTAGACCAAAGCATATAGCTAACCAACCAGAACATGAATATACACCATACACCACAAAATCAATTGTTAGTCAGTAGATAACACAGTAGGTATTCAATTCCACCACATAATAAATGCTTTCGAACAACCTCACACAACCACTGGACCTCGGGCAAGCCCTTGGAACAAATAATCATAACCACTGGACCTCGGGAGAAACCCCTTGGAACAAATCTCACCTCACTCTATGTCCTTAAGTGTGCACACCCCTAAAGGTCATCAGCCCCTAGAGTAGATCATAGTAGCTTAGCTCCAATACATTGGTAGGAGCGGTAAAATAATTCCCAATACATTAGTAGGGCATTACAAAACTCCAATACATTGGTAGGAGTAATCCATGGATAAACATTGCCAACATTGACCAACACATTCCTCATGTCCAGAACCATATTGCACAATTTAATTCACCAAGCAAAGTCAGTATAAGCAGCCACAACAATTAGTGGGCAGAAGCAACTCAAAACAGCAATTATACTCACCACATTAACCGTTTTGTATGTTTATGTATGCTTAAGCATTTTCACCAATTTAATTTCACTAAGTGGTCATCCCACCTTATATAATCAGTATGAACACCAATATTCACCACACATAAACTATAGTCACACACAAAAATAGAAAAACCAACCATACCGAAATTAACACAATAACAGTGATCAAAATCCCTTAGTAGCACTTATTGTGCGCCTATGTGTGTCTAAGTGTTATTACAACTTTTGTTTGAACCCAATGGTCATATAACATCATATGGTCAGTATAAGACCCCATGTTCATTAAAACACCAGAAACCAAATCAATAAGAACTTTTATAGCCAATACCGATAAGTTTATGGTAGATTTTTCTCTAGTTAACTCACCTAGTTAACTAGCCATGTTTCATCAAATTTATAGTCACCAAACATGTGTAAAACCTCATACTTAACCTATCCATCTCATTACCTAAGATTCTGTCCATCTTAGGAAAATCTTTATCTCATTAAACTTCCACCACAACGGTTACTAAAACACATCTTGTATCCAAATGTACATTCACATATATAACTATCTTTGTCTAGGAAACCTATCCCATTTGACACCATTTCGACCTGGACTTATAACCAACAAAATAACATCATTTCCTGATCAATTCAAGCTGTAAAACATCACATAATACTTAGTATACAGAAACAGCAAAAACCGATTGCACATGCAATCCTTAAAGCACTTTCTATGTCACTTTTCCTTTGTTCTTTCCCACTTAACTTACCACCTGCATGAGCCACGAAATTCATAAGCAATGTAGAGGGTTTTAACCTCTACTAATCAACCATAACACATCTCAAAATTACAGAAACATCACACTCAACCAGAACCAAACAGAAACCGAAAAACACAAAGGATTTTTCAGTTTTTGAACATTGTTGTACATGAAAGTAACCTGAGCTCCTCTAGCCATAATAGTTAGTTTTTGTTGAGAATTCCTACAGATAATAGACCTCTCTTCCTCCTCTTAATACTTCCAGCAAATGGACTCTAACTCCCCCTTCCTAAGCTGGCGCATGCACACCAAACAGCAACAGCAGCAGAAATTCCAGCAGCAGCAGCTCTTCACGGTTTGCTCTATTTCTCTCTTGTTATAAGACTTTTTCTTGGTTTCTCTTTTGATCTAACCTCTAGACACACAGGGGAAGGGATTGGGTGAAAGAAACAGGCCTTGGTAATGGATGAAAAACGAATTATGGGACCAGAAATGGAGGGATACAGCAGCAGAATTTTCTGGTTCAGCACTCTTTTCTTTCCTCTCCCTTCTCCATGTTTTTTCCTTCTATTATCTTTCATTTTTCTCTCAACTTCTGACTTCTAACTCAGCTAGGGATATTAGGGAAGTGAGGAGTAATGTTGAAGTGGAAACATGAGGGTATGGGGAGGGTTAAAACCGAGAACATGCAAAAGAGAGGAACAAAAAACTGCACTTGGCATAACATTTCAGCAACATGTGCTCTCACTTGGATCTACTCTCCATGTTAATTCTTTGCTGTATTCTTTAATTGGTATTTGTGGAATGTTTATGAGAGTTTGGGAAGGATGAGAAGACAAGGATCTAGGCATGAGTGAAGCCCCATCCAGCCGATCCCAACATGCAAAACAAGAGGAATTGTTTTTCCATTTCAGCAAGTTTGTTTAATGAAGTCTTAAGGGTCTTTGGCTGGAATATTGACACATAACCCACATTGTAATTCAAGAAGACCTTGTGTTGACACCTCAAAAGTTTGTCTCCAGCCATGGAACTTGTTTAATCAGACCATAGATGTCAATATTATTACTTAAATGGTGAGGGGACAAGAGTGTAGTAATGTTACATTATAATATAAGTGGCTGAATTATACTTGTTATTTAATGGCTGATATGGAAGTGTTACAGCATGTAAAAATCGGCCACATACTGATGTCTCACTTGATATTATAATACTTAGGATTATATAAGGCAATGTGATAGTTTATGTGACAGAAGTAACATGTAACAATTGTTACATGTTTGAATATCACAAGTTTGGGCGGCAAGTATAGGCTGATTTGGAGCCTTGTTTGGCTTGATTTTGGGCCATGAAATAAAGCTCAATAAAGTGTATGGAATGTCTAGTTTGGTTGACAACATTAAGACATAGGAATAGGAAGTGGCAACATGATAATAATTAGCTAACCGAGTCCAAAGATAACCGAATGAAATGGACTGTTGTATAAGAATAAATTGACTAGACCTTGCTGTCTATTTTATGGCCATGAATGGTCTAATGAAAATGATATACTTCATAGGATAATATCATTGGATCAACACCTAAAGATATTGGAATAAGGAGACGACACACTAACACTTAATTCTCAGTAAGTAATTCCCAGTGAGCTACAACTATACAGTGATCTATATCACTATATTAATTCCTAGCAATTTAGGGTGTTTCATAATGAGCAATTTTCGGCGGTTTGTACCAACAACCGCCCAAAATGTTACATTAAGAAGACAATTTTCGGCGGTTTTGACCTATAAACCGCCGAAAATTTGTGTTTTAATATCACCCGCGCCGGGTCGTCTTCCCCATTCATTCGCGCGCGACTGAAATACATTTCGACTCTCTTCGTTTCGCCTCTGTATCGCCGCCCTATTTCTCCCCTTGTCCATGCGCCGTCTCCGCCTCTGAGTAGCCGCCGTCGCCGCCGTCGCCGCCTCGCCCAAGTCCGCCAAGTCCCGCCCAAGTCGCCCCAAGTCTCCGCCCAAGTCCCGCCCAAGTCGCCGCCTGCTCGTTAATTGTCAATTTAGGTTAGTTTTTTTCAGTTTTCTAATATGGTTGATAAATTTGGTATTAATTTATTGTTTATAGGTGATTGTTGACTGATTTATGTGATTTGGAGTGTAATTGAGTAATTGTTTTGGTTGGAACTATTAAATTTGTGTTAATTGTACAAAATTGCTAGTTTTTCATTTGTATAAATAGGTTTTGTCATTTATAAAGAATAATTGACATGTATTTATATGTGAAGGTTGAATCATTATTCCTGTATCTGCTGCATCAGTCGGATACTAGTTTGCAGTCGGGGCTAGTCTCTTCACTCACGGTAATTAAAATGCATTGTAGTTTTAAGTGTTAATTGATTTATAATTATTATTTTTTGATTAGATATTGTTGATTCATAATTATTATTTTTGATTAGATAACCAAATAATAACTAGTTTAAGTGTTGAACATTGTGTTAATTATACAAAATTGCTAGTTTTTCATTTGTATAAGTAGGTTTTGTCATTTATAAAGAATAATTGACATGTATTTATATGTGAAGGTTGAATCATTATTCCTGTATCTGCTGCATCAGTCGGATACTAGTTTGCAGTCGGGGCTAGTCTCTTCACTCACGGTAAAATGCATTGTAGTTTTAAGTGTTAATTGATTTATAATTATTATTTTTTGATTAGATATTGTTGATTCATAATTATTATTTTTGATTAGATAACCAAATAATAACTAGTTTAAGTGTTGAACATTAAACAATAATATTATTATTTGTCATTGTCAACAGACAATACCAGACCACCGTTAATCAAGACACTGTACCAGTTGTATCTGACTCAGCAGGTTAGTTTTTATGTTTTATTTGTTTTATTTTTTAATTCTTCATAAATTTACATATGCCAGTTGTTTGAATGTTTTCTGGTTGTATGAGTTTGGTCAGTGCTCAATAATAAGCACGGAAGAGTAACATTATTCATAGGTCATGCCAAATTTTTTCTAGAAATGCATTAGTTATTGATAATTCTCCCAAAATACTAAGAACCACTTAGTTGTAATGTATATATACGATCACATACCAAAGTTATGATGATTATTATCTGCACAATTATTAGTCATTGTAGTGTGGATGAAAATAAATCTAAAATATTTGTTTTGAACTTTCATCTAATGTGGATAGAATGGACCGTGGATGTACGGTCAAAGAGGGAACTATTTTGAAAGTAAGGTGGATAACGAATTTTGCAAAGTGGCACTCGAACATCAGAAGAGGATGAACGAGACACATATTCCTTGTCCTTGTGCTCAGTGCGAACTTCGAAATAAGTTCCCTAGCTTACACACAATCAGATTCCACCTTTCAAGGCGTGGGTTTATGCCGAACTATAAAATATGGTTCTTACATGGCGAGTGTGCAGAAGCTAGTAGTAGAGTACAATCTTCAAGTCAGTGTAATAGCGGCGTAAGGACGGAAATCATTGTTGACACAATCGCCAACACCGAGCGTGATCAGACTGACATTGAAATCAGCGATGACGGTGATAATGTTGAACAATGTGACCCAATACTCCAAGATGTTGAAGATAATTTCACTGACAAGCCAGCTGTGTATCAAAGATTGATTGACGCATCACGGATGCCTCTGTTTCCCACATGTGGCAAATATACGAAATTGACATCCGTGCTTCACATGTTCAACCTGAAAGCAAGATTTGGCTTGAGTGACAAGAGTTTCACTGCACTGCTCGAACTCTTCCACGACATGCTGCCAGATGATAATGTACTCCCTACTTCGACTTATGAGGCGAAGAAGCTCATGTGTCCTATGGGGGTGGAGTATGAAAAAATACACGCATGTCCAAACAGTTGTGTATTATACAGAGGAGAGAACGCACATTTGGATCAGTGTCCAAAATGTAACATGTCACGTTATAAACAGAAGGACAGACAACCTTCTAGCTCCAAAAAAAAAATCCTCCGGCGAAAGTGATCTGGTATTTACCCATAATACCAAGATTCAAGCGTTTGTTTGCAAATGTTAGAGATGCTAAAAATTTAAGGTGGCACGCAGAAGGAAGAAAAAAGGATGACAAGTTGAGACATCCCGCCGATTCACCACAATGGAACAACATCAACAGAAGATTTAGTTATTTCGCAGATGACAACCGAAATTTGAGGCTTGGATTGTGTACTGATGGCATGAATCCGTATGGCACACTAAGCAGCCAACACAGTACTTGGCCAGTTCTACTGGTGATCTACAACCTGCCTTCGTGGTTGTGTATGAAACGGAAATACATAATGTTATCGTTGTTGATTTCTGGACCGAAACAACCGGGAAATAATATAGATGTCTTCCTTGCACCGCTGATTGATGATTTGAAATTGTTGTGGAATGAAGGAGCAATGGTGTATGATGCCTACGGCAGACAAAATTTCACACTACGAGCTATGTTGTTTTGCACAATCAATGACTTTCCTGCATATGGAAACTTATCTGGGTATACAGTGAAAGGCGCATTTGCTTGCCCAATATGTGAGGATGACACTTGTTCTGATCGTCTAAAGCATTGCGGGAAGAACATTTACATGTGTCATCGTAGATTCCTACCAATGACGCACCCATATCGTAGAAAAAAAGAGTTGTTTAATGGAAAGTATGAGAAACGTGTGGCCCGTGTCCCTTTGATTTCTGAACAGATATATGAAAAGGTGAAAGACATTGAGAACGTGTTTGGTGATACGTCAAAGTCTGCCCAAAAGAGCATTTGGAAAAAATATTCAATATTCTGGGAACTTCCGTACTGGAAGCATTTACCAGTTAGACATTGTCTAGATTTTATGCATATCGTGAAGAACGTTGGTGAGGCATTTGTCGGGACATTGCTTAACATACCTGGTAAAACCAAAGATGGAATAAAGGTTCGTAAAGACATGGTAGCTATGGACATACGTCATGAGCTACATCCTCAAGAAAGAGGCAACCGGACATATCTACCTCCAGCCTGTTACACGTTGTCTAAGAATGAAAAAATCAGTTTTTGCAAGTGCCTTGTTTCTGTTAAGGTCCCTACAGGGTATTCTTCTAACTGGAAAAATCTGGTGTCAATGAAAGATCTAAAGTTGGTAGGGTTGAAGTCCCACGATTATCATGTTCTGATGCTACACCTCCTCCCCATTGCCATTCGGGGTATATTGCCGTTAAATGTCAGAAATGTTATCACAAGGTTGTGTTTCTTTTTAAATGCGGTGTGCAACAAAGTTGTTGATGCTGATACGCTAGACAGTTTGCAGCGTGATGTTGTCGTGACACTCTGCCAATTAGAAATATATTTTCCACCATCATTTTTCGATATCATGGTCCACTTAGTTGTGCATGTTGTTCGAGAAATTAAAGAATGTGGCCCTATATATCTGAGATACATGTATCCATTTGAACGATATATGGGAATTCTGAAGGGAAGAATGAAGAACAGATATCGACCCGAAGGGAGCATTATAGAAGGGACAACTACTGAGGAGGTGACAGAATTTTGTTCTGAATACCTGAAAGGGGTCGAAGCTATTGGAGTGCCACAAGGTGCGCACCCCGGTGGGTCAGAGGGTGAAGGTGTTATTGGGAAAAAAATCGTGGCCATTGACTCATCGTTCATGGAGTTAGCCCATTTATTTGTTTTGCATCATCTCGAGATTGTTGAGCTATTTTTTGAACAGCACATGAGTGAACTAAGAGCTCAAAATCCAGGAAGAAATTTGGTTTGGTTAACGAACGAGCAGAACAAAACGTTTTGTATGTGGTTTAGACATCATGTCATGAGACTAGCATCAGTAGAACCTGCTAAAGTTAGTGAAGAGATTCGTTGGTTAGCTATGGGACCCGGTTATACTGTTATATCTTATGAAGGCTATGATATCAATGGGTTCACCTACTGCACAAAGCGACATGATGACAAATGTTTGAATCAGAACAGTGGTGTGAAAGTTGAAGCAACTACCACTGAATATGACAGATGTGATCCAACTTCAGTTACTTCAACTTCAAGTTGGTATTATGGTTTTATAGAAGACATATGGGAACTTGATTATCATTTTCAAAAGTTTGTGACATTCAAATGTAAATGGGTGGAGAATAGGCATGGTTATCGGGTTCTTGATGGGTTTACCATGGTTGATCTGACACGACTTGGGCCCCTGATAGATACATTTATATTTCCCAAAGACTGTGAACAAGTATTTTACATTCAAGACCCGGTCGATTCTAGATGGTCAGTGGTTTTACCTGGAAAAAGATTTGTCAACTCAGATGTTGATCAAACTGAAGATGATGAAGCGCTATTTGATGAGACTCCGCCGTTTTCAAACAACCTTCCTGTCGCAGATACTGATACACGACCGAACGATGTAGTTTATGCTAGGTCAGATCATGATGAGGGTTTGTGGATTGACAAACAAAAATGATCGATATTATTATGTGGTAAGTAAGAAATAAGTTAGCAATTGTCTTTTGTTTACTATTAGCATTTAACATTTATTTATATTCACAAATGTTTGATGTTGACATCCTGATTTCTTAATTTGATGTGTTAACGTAGATGGATGAAGGAGATGACCTAGTTGGTGAGCTCTTAGCACCATCGTCCCCCCCGAGGAAGAAACGAACGCGTGGTGGAAAGGGGCGCAGATCAGAAGTTCGAGGAGAGCTAGCAGCTGGCACAGGTGACCAGATAGATGAGGTGCAGGGGGTGGTACTCAACCACAGGCGCCAGAGCAGACCACAAAACCCCGTGGTATTACTAGAGCACTAAAAGCGAAAAAGGTTGAGCATAAACCATTGGCCTTCGATGAGTATCTGCAGCCATGCGGTGAATGGGCTGGCGACTTCACCACTGAGGTTGGCATCATCGTACGGGAGTACGTGGATATCACCTTGACTTGGAAGCAGGTGGATGAGGGGTTGAAGAGACAGATGTTTGATATTGTTCAGGTATATTTTCTTTTCCGATTATCAGGTATTTTAAATAAAACTTGTATTTATCAATTAATACTAACTGTTCTGTTAAACTTTCGTAGAAACGGTATGCAATCCCTGATGAGAAGCCATATTATCAAATGGTTAAAGCGATGATGGATAAAAAATTTCGGGATCACAAGCAGAATTTGGTGAAGTGGTTCATCACTAAGAAGCTGCCAAGGCCCAAAGGCGACACACGACAACCTTGGGAGATCTACACGCCAATCACTGAGGAGAAGTGGAAGGTGTTCTACGAGAATAAGTTGGCTACCCTGGTAAATTTTAATTTGTATATGTTTTATATATGTAGTTATACTGTATTATATATTTAAATATTATAGTTAAATGTGTTTAATAAATGTTTTGGGATGGAATATAACAGGAATATCGTGCCAGTCAGAGCGCAAATGCTAAACAGAATGAATATCATCATGTGCTGGGTGCCAAAGGGATAAACAGAAGGGTGCCAGAATGGGTGGCAGAAGGAGAGCTACCGGCTGATATGAGTACCATGGAGAAACCCGTGCTACGACACACACTTTGGAAGCTCTCACGCTCGAAGAAGGATCCAAAAACTGGAGAGCGGATGTACCCATTCGAGAAGGCTAAAGAAGTCGTGCAGAAGATTGTAAGTGATCTTGACTTAAAATTGTGTCAAAATATTATTTTTTCAAATTTTTTGTAAATCTTCATTTTTACAATTAGGATGAGTTGGGTGAGCAAGTCACCCAAGGGACTTGGGCCCCTGATAGATACAATGATCATCTTACTCAAGCATTGGGGAAGAAAGACCATTATGGACGAGTGGTGGGCATGGGCGGGGCGGGCATTACGTTACGTAAAGTATTTGGAAACCCCGGGTCCAGAAAAGAGGGTAAATCAATACCATATGACGAGCATGTGCGTTTGATTAGTCAAATAAAGGAGCAGATCAAGAATGAACTCAAGGCAGAGTTTTACTCTGGTGCTTCTGCTTCTCAGCCAAGGGGCTATGATCCTTCATCTCCTAGCTGTCAGAATTATCCTCCACCAAACCCACACATTGAAGCTTTCACTCCTGTTCAGCCGAACACAGGTGTCGAGTCTAATGGCGCTTACCCATACGCAGACGTACAGGTAATTAAATAGTATTATGTTTAATGCATGGTTTAAATTGTTGTATCAATTTATTCTATATTTTGTATTTAAATGGTGTAACTTAAATTTTGTTTAATGATTGTAGGAACCAATTAACTGTAATCTTCTCCTTCCACATAACAACGAAGATATCTTTGTAGCGTATGGAAGAGTGTACTCTTCAGGGCCGAACGCTACGACACATGGGTTGCCACTGCAGCCTTATCATGCGAGGGTATCTGTGGATGAACCAGACTCTAAGTGCCCTGATCTTCCACTTCCAGTACCCCAGGCAGAGTTCACTACAGTTCGGTCTGCCAGGAGTGCATTTGTTCAATGGCCAGTTCGTCTTATTCAAAAATGTGTGAAGGTATGACTACTACGAAGTTTTGTTATTAATTAGCAATGATTGTTATATCTTTTTGGTAGCTATGTGTTAAGGTCAAATATTGATTAATGTCAATTTTTAACTTAATTGTGAATAGGCATTAAAAAATATATCAAGGTCTCCAGAAAAAAGATACAAAAGTTTCCGAAATCTTCTGAATTCAAAGCGTCCACCAATGTTGTTCGCATGAAAACTTGGTGGATGATTCCATATTAGCACGTTTGAGGCCGAACATGAGAACTCTTCACGACATTGTGCGTGACTTCCCACCCGACAGAGATTCTATCGTGATGAGGTTTGAGGATGAGCTTCTTCACTATGAAGATGGTATAGAGATAGACATGTACACCTCGGACATGAAGATATCTTGAAGTTTGACTGGGTGCCTATCTCAGCGATACATTCATTCATCCTGTACGTATTTCATTTTGTTTATATTTAATTTATTAATTTATTCATTTGTTGATATAATTTACATTTTGTTTTAATTTATGAACAGATTTTTGCATGAAAAAATGCAAACCTTCAATCTTAGAGAATATGGATTTCTGTGTCCTGAGAGATCATCCTACACAGCTGCAAAGGGTGATCGGTCGCATTTAAGAGCTACATGCAGCGTGGGATCACCAATTGCATCAAAGCAAACAACAAATATGCGTTGTTGCCATATCATCAAAAGTAAGTATTTTTTATTTATCAATTTTACTAAATAAATGACTTACTCATTGATGATGATATTAAAAATGATATATTGTTTGTTTTGTTGTCTATGAACAAAGTGGACATTGGGTCTTACTTGTACTGTGTCTGGATCGTACGAATATCCTATTTCTGGATCCTCTCCAGCAGGGTCACCCAAAAGACATCAAGATAAAACCTAACCTCAACATGTGAGTACATTTTTAACATTTAATTTATGTATTTTATCTCTTTTATTATGCTTTGTATATGTTTTAATTAATGCCTTCAATTATTCAGCATTTATCAAAGTGTTATGATGATGGAACGAAAAGTGAAGATTAGAGGTGCGGTCCCATGGACTGCGGTGAAGGTATATGTTTGTCATAACTTACAACTTCTTAAAAATTTAAGTGTAATAATGAACTTATGCTTATGTGCATTTGTTTATTTGTTTTGTTTCATCGTCTTTCAGTGTCCACGTCAACCGGGACATTCAGAGTGTGGGTATTATGTCATGAGGTACATGCATGACATAATCACCCTATTTGGACAGATGGGAGATCAATTAGAAAAGGTATGTCGTAGTTTAATAATAAGTTTTTTCATAATAAATAATTGTATGTGATTGGCTAACTTTTCTCTTATTCTATGTTTTAAAGGTTTTCCCAAGCGTCGGAGAGTACAACAAACCAATTATTGATGATATGATGGAGGATTGGGCGGAGTACCTGTATATGAATTTGGTTTGATTTTTTACAAACTTTCTGTTAGAACTTGTAGTTTAGATTGTTAGGAATAGATAGATCGAGTTTGTGACATTTGCGTTTAAGTGTTTATGTGAATGGTCTTTGTGACCATTGGTATTGAAAGTGAATTGCGGTTGTGTGAATTGGCATTTTGGTGTGAATGGCATTGTGGTAACCATTCAAAGTTAGGTTGTTTTGGTTTGTATTTTATATTCATTGTGAGCAATTGGACACAATCCAGCAAGGGTGTATATATGTGTTGCCCTGTTGCAATGTGTATGATTAAAACAGGGATGAATTAAACAGGTTTTTGCATAGAATGTGGGAGTATGAACAAAAACGAGGAAAACTTAAAAAAAAAAAATATTTTTCGGCGGTTCTAACAAAAAAACCGCCGAAAATGAGTCATTTTCGGCGGTTTTTTGTTAGAACCGCCGAAAATAATTTTTTTTTTCGATGTATAGAACCACCAATCATTCGGCGGTTTTTGGTGAAAAAACCGCCGAAAATAAAAAACTTTTTCGGCGTTTTTGAAACCGCCGTAAATTGGCTAAGACCTTTTTCGGCGGTGTTATTTTTGGCGGTTAAAACCGCCGAATAAGACCCTAAAAAACCGCCGAAAAGACTCGTTTTTTACTAGTGTTACCTAGGGAATCTTATTCTCACTAGGTTCTATATCGGTCTCATACCCTTGCATGAATACTATATAGTATATATATACACACTATTTTATCAAAATACAACACACAGTTTCACATTTATACACTGTCGGGGCTTTTGTTCCCCGGGAGTTTCTCTACTCCCCACTTGTACTATCACACATAATTGTTAACAATTACACACACTATCACAATGGTATTCGCATCTTCTGTGCGCAATTACCACAATTAAACGATGAATGAATGCGTATGTTTACAAACAACACACCCAATCATCAAAATAAATTATTTTGTGCTATGCACAACATAAATCACGTACTTTGTACGGTAATACACACTAAGTGGTTTTGCGCTCTACCCCCCTTAAAGGGATTACGCCCACGTAATCAATCACTAAACATTGGCTTAAAATGTTCTGCCGTCGTGAAGTGTTTTAACTTTCACGCGGTCGATTATACAATGGATTCTGATTAGTGGATCTTAACCATATTGGCGGTTTAGTCCCTAAACCAAGAATTCTCATTGGAGTTTGCTTTAACTCTTAACTGGTTTCGATTCTGGCCTGTTAGGCTTCTAGGCGTTAATAATTAGCCATTCACTCATGTTCACCATGTACATTCAACACTTGAATCACTGGTTCACTAGTTTCTGCTGTGAAACTCTAATAACTGTAGAGCTTAATTGCCCCTTTTGTTATTCTTATTGTATTGTACATCCCCAATTGTCACCTTCATCTTGGTAACAATGGTTTCTCAACCGACGCGTGGTATCTCTTACCGTTAGCGAATTCGGTGAGTTACAAACATCCTATCCACTTCCATGATAATTTACTGTGTATACAACTATGTATTTCACAATGATTGACTTGTCCCTTCCGACTTACTGTCGGTTGAGATTGAGCTACTACCTAGTGTGTAGTGCTCTCTCAGCTATTTACAACATTTGGGGTATATTCCATACCGATATTTGGCAGTTAGTGCTACTGTAGTCACTTACTGTTAATCATGTCTCCACATTTGGTTTTGTACAGTACTCTTTTATTGGTGCGGCCTTGCATTTCCTATGCATCGGCCATTATAACATTATTCCTCCATAATTAACATGTTTCCAATTCCTAGCTATCCACCTCGATCATTACTGCGCAAGTGCAATACCAAAACACTCAGTCATACAGAGTGCAGAGGCGTAAACTCTTGACAGTAAATCCCTATGCGACTCGCCATGGAATTCACACTGAGTTCCTCATCACATAGTACCTACCACTGGCTTATTGCCCAGTCTGTTCACATCGCTTATCTTGCATCTCCACTGAGTTTAACTCATAACTGGTCTTATCTGCTACATTATCGTTTAACAATACTTATACAACGGTCGCCAGCTGCGAACCGTGCTCTTACTCATTGCATAACAATAACTTACATGGTCTACTTACTGTCACATTAACTTCCACAAATATACTTACATTATTCACATTATGGTTCCACTCATTTGGTTGACTACTGAATGCTCCTTGAGCATTGATCATTCGAGTCACAAGCCGGCATTATTCAGCTCGGTGCTTCACTTTAATACACATACTACTAAGCTAACTTGCTCTCTTTCAATAATAACATCGTCCATCCTTAACATAATTCTTGAACTTGATTCACATAACTACCGCTCCTGCGGTCTCACAATATCGAGAGGTATCCCCACTCTTAATGCAGTGGTTCGTTCTCCACTCTATTCACTTATATAACATAAACTTTTGCAGTCAATCTAATTTTCATAACACATGTTGCTTGTGGCTTACAAGCCTTATTGCCTTGAGTTGCGCTCGTTGTAGGCTGTCCACATACATGTACTTCTTTGTACAACATTACATAGTTTGGATATCATATCGAGCTCCATGACAAGGTCGTTACATTACGTTTCCTTTCATGGGATGCCCCTTAGTTTGTCAGTCCGTCTCCTGACAAGTTATGTCTAAACTGGGTGTTAGTTTCAACCCTCGTGTTTCTGTCACGTCATTTCCTGCAACAACTGTTGATGCGAACACCCTTCAAGGATTGCTTCTGGGTGTTGCTAAGTTATGCTTTTACATCTGGTTCACACTTATTGGTACATTCCGTTAGCCATGCCGTTTGCGTTCTTAACTGGCTTATTATCTTCTTCTGTGAAGATCAACACTTCCTGGTAGTGTAGGTACTCATTCTGGGAGTTTCATCCCGTCCATTGCACGTTAATGTGTCCACATTAGGCATCTGCCTTGCCCTGCTTTCCAGCTATCATGTTTATCCCTGAGGATCCTTAAGACATATGCTATGTCTTTACTTAACAATTTGTGCACTTCGCACTTCCTAACTCTTAAACGTTTCGTTGAAAGGAGTTCACTAATCCTTTTAATCTCGTTTACTTGATTAGGTTCTTTATTTCAACCATTCCTTGCAATCCTTAGCTCTTGTTTGATTTATACTGCTGACCGTAGACGGAGTCGACTACTTCCCGTGTTTCGGACTCCACTCGTATACATATGTGGGGTATCATACTGATACATTACTACTTACCCAACTAACCCATAAGTAGGTCTGTCAGGCCCACAAGCTCCTATCGGAGTGCGGTCGTCCCACAATTCAGTTTGTACACTCGTAGTGTCCGTCACACGCCTAGGTGAAGTATTCTGTTGTCAACTCCCTTATATTGTCCCGTGACAATATTCATTTCGTGCTTCCCGAACTTAATCGAGGGAAAGTTTATCCACTGTTGTATCTTATCAACTGCCCTTGGTTTTACTGGTATGGTTTAGAAGAAGGTTAGAAAGAAGTGTTGGTTTGAAAGAAATCGGGTTTTGAAAGAAAAGAGTTTGAATAAACCTAAGTTGGAAGAAAACTTTCATGGTTTCACAACGTCTTCTTACCTTAACCAAATCTAGCTTCTTGCTGACTGGTGTACGTCCAATTACAAAGGTCAGGCTGTTAAGCCCTTCCATGGTTATAATGATCACACTTAACTTCGTGGTACTTTACTAAGTACTTTGTAGTGGTTATAAATTCCCCGAACAGCCCTGTTATAGCAGCACTTGCTATAGCAAGTGCGCCATGCTAACTGGCTATCGGTAAAGCACACATACTGGTGCGGTATTGTTCTTACTCGCACTATTATCAGTGGCCTCGTTGGCCCTCACTTGATCTTACAGTCTTGACAATAACCTCCTGGGTAACTCCTCACTGTATCTCATATGGTAATTATCAACTGGGGTGTCTCCCCACTCTTGGAGTCCCCCTTACTTAGTATCGTATCCTCTTTATTGCCCGTTCCACGCATTTGTCGTGGCTACTGAGATTTGTCCCTGTTTGGGCGCTACGTTGTAGTTCCTTTGTCGGTTGGTATACCGTCGGTGTGTCATTTAACAACTGTGGTCCCGTAGACACTCGTCTCGGGTTTTATTAATCCACTTCTTGCCCGTTGCACGGTTGGTGCGTTGCAAGCTGGTTATCCTCGACTGCTCGGCATGTCGACCCAGGTTGCCGGAAATTCTATTCCTTATACACAAGATTCTTCATTCTTCGCTATTAAATGCGGTTAACGTTGTTCAGATGGAGACCGTCTCCGGGATTCCCAGTTTTCGGGATCTACCGTATGACAGGTTCACCGTACCTTTAGAGGTATGTAATAACAGCCAGATCGGGTATTTCCGAGTAAGAGTGGACTTCCATCTCTCTGGCGTTGTTGCCCAAGTTATAAAACAGGGATTGTGGAGGGCGGGTTGGATATTGTAGGTTTCCAGTACACACTGGTAATACCTAACTAGCGTATCTCTCACGCTATCACTCAACCCTTAACCCAAAGTACTAAAATCCTAACTCGGTACTTCCTAAGCTCGGTAATTCAGTCATCAGAGCGATACTTCGCTCTGATACCACTTTTTGTAACACCCCATCCAACATTAACGCACTTAACAATAAACTGCAGCGGAAACAACTTCATCACGTTACTTAACTTCTTGGTGTTACACGCCGTTAACCACCCACGTGGCTAACAAGGCTAATACATATACATTGTACAGTCTGATGGGCTAATTCCCGAGCGACTACACCTTACTATCCCTTTCCATTAACATCAACAACAACATACACCTTTTAATTATACCGAGTATTTATAAACTGATGCCGATAACAATTTCGGTCTTACTACACCTATTGTATATATGCACTTAAATGATTGCCCATGTACAATGTCTACCCCGTCCTACTCTCGAACGGCTTCCAGCTCTCTGTACCTGAAATAGGAAAAGAAGAGAAAAGGGTGGCCCCCAAGGGGCTCAGCACCTTTGCTGGTATGGTAATCCCGCAGCCCACATGCTACCGGGCCACGCACAACTAATTGTCGTCTTAGCATGCGATTGATTATATTTAAATCATGCATGCAACTGTAAACACACAACACATAATCATTTCGCCTCAATGGGCTCAACAAACGGATAATATATCCTTACTTGATAAGTCACTCATGGTATTTATTATCCCTAGAGTGTTCCTCCTCTAATGGAGCTACTTCCTTAATAGACGACACTTACCCTAAATCGGGTTATCCTTAAACGCCTCTTATCACAAACTGGAATTCATTTCCATGATCCACACACTCCATATATTACAAATATAACATTCCTCACATAACAAACATAACAACACTTTCACGTTTCGACGTGCACATGATAACATTGCAATAGGATTGCATTACAATAACATCACATAATATAACGGGAATGGTCCTCTTAGGAACCGACCCAAACATAGTTAATTCACTGGTGAGCCTAGAGAATGGTGTCACCCTCATGGTAAGCTCGTTATACAACAACAACACTCATTACCGTCCTAATAGTCGGACGAGTAACTTAAGTTAAGATGGTTCGGGTTTGGAGGCCCGAACACACCACACAAACACATGTTCCCCCTAAACCGATCATAAGTCAGAATAGCTAAGCTTTGGAATAAGCTAATGGGAGATCATAACCCGTGAGGGAAACAACCATAACAAAGAGAAGGGTAAGGCTAAGAAGGATACCCTCTCCCAAACAACGCGCGACCGGCCAAACCGGATTCCTCACCACTGTTAGTATATACTTACTTTAGATATTAGTTAGAACCCACTATGGAGTCTATCACATCTACACACATACAGTATTACAACTGGGTTAAACATACAAGGGAGATCCCTACATTCACATACACAACTTCACATAATCAACTCACGCATAGCCGTGGTTAGAACGCCCCATGGTTCGGGTCGTTTAATCCGAATACCGAACTCTCATGTGATCCTAGACTCAGTTAACTAAGGTTAACACTTCCGAGGTTAAATGGTATCGGAGTTGTACACGCCACATAAATGAATTACTGTAAACTCATTACATGTTTTATCTTACAACGTGGCAAACATACAGAAAAACACATTGGCATACAAGCCGGTGTAATCCGGTAGGACACAGGTTGCAAGAAAACCATACCTGTCACCGGAGTCCACTTTATCATGTCCACTTATGTTCCTCGAGCAATTCTCGAACAACTGATAACATTACATGTATTTTTATTAACATCGGGGTAACATGATCGTTTAAAGTCTAATGCTTATAACTTTCCCCGTTAACTTAGTTACATAACTTCACTTTTAACTTGTTTTACTTTTACATTTTAATACATCTTTTCCCCCACTAAATTGTCATTATAACTCACCTAACTTGTCTTAAACAACCTTATAACATCACTACTAATCAATCCCCATCATTACATATCATTTTATAACCATAAACACATTTTTGGTCCCGACCGACCTTGCACAAGGTCGGTCCATTCCAGAACACTTTACCGTCAAAATCTTCTACTCCGACCGACCTTGTAAGTTCGGTCGCATGTTCGGTCCATTCCCGAGAGTTTCTTCCCTTTGAAAATTCAGCCCGACCGAACTTGCCAAGTCCGGTCCCATGTTCGGTCGATTCCAGAAACTTAATTCGTACACAAAATACAAGCCCGACCGACCTTGCAAGTCCGGTCCCCAAGGTCGGTCCATTCCAGAAACCAATTCTCGCAGGGTAAACTGGGCTCGACCGACCTTGGCAAGTTCGGTCGCAAGGTCGGTCTGCCCCAGACCTTTATTTTCCATTGCCCATTTGACTTCAAACTTCACTTCATATATCCTAATATGTCCTAACTCATTTGGGCACTTCAAACACATCTTTAGCCATGTACTAAACTTTTAAATCACACACCAAAACCATCTTATCATTCACAAATTTCTTACAAAATTCTTAGCACTTGGAATGTTTCCTCCTTAAGATTTCTAAGTGGTATTGACCAATAATGACCACTATACCAAGGTGTTTCCTCTACACCTTAACATCATCTCAAACTTCTTTTCTTACTAACTAAATCTCCTTTTTCACATCTTACCTAAACATCACTTCTTTCTTGTACATCAACATTCCTAAACCTTAAACAACTTCTCCAAGACTTAAATACATTCTCAAAAACACACATTGAATTCCTAGAACTTCCAAGATAACACCTAAATCCTTGCATCACTCTAAATCACCTTAATACATGTTTACTTCCCAAGTAAAACATTTGTGCACCTTTAAACTTCCTAGTTCACCAAAACTTACTTAAAACACTTAAACTTCTTACACATTTTCCAAATTTGCCATAGCTTCTCTTGTATATACTCACATCCAAACACTTAGGTTTTTACCTTATTTCATTCAAGAACACCTAAAATCCATCACACATTTTTATACACAAACTTCACACATTTAGCACTACATCACAATATAGTGCATAACTTAAATTGCTTGGCACTTAGGCCCTTAAATAACATGGCTCTTAGGCCCTTAAATTGCATAAACCTTAAACACTGAATTTCCCACATAATTAATGCCTTTGACCTGCAAATACACCCAACAATACATATGCCCTTAATAAACTCCTTGAGAGCATTTCACTAGGTCATTCACCTTTGGCTCCTTAGATCATTTTAACAAGCATTATAAGCTCATTTCTCCTAAGGCATTATACCACATTAGGTTAGTATGTTTACCTCTTTTTCCACACAAACTTCTTTCTTGTTTCCTTATAAAACCGGTAGGTATTGATTCCTTGTCAACTACTACACAATATACAAGCAAAGAAATGAGTATACAAGCTCCAAGCTTAAACTCATTGTAAACCCTAGGTTTACATTGTTTCAAAAACATTAATGTAGTTGTTTTACCTTGATCTTTGAAGAGAGTTTGAGAAATCTATTAAGAGAGGACTCCACCTAGTCCATGAAAGGTTGGAATGAAGCTAGAACAAAGTCACACAAGAGCACCATTAATGTGCAATTTCGGTCAAGGCAAAAACATGAAGGAAATATGATTTTTCTTTGAGATTCCTTACCTAGAAGCAAAGGAGATCAATAATATGTGAAAAGGTGAGCTCAAGCTCCTTCAATGGTGAATCTCCATGGCACCAAAATTGAGTTCTTGAAGATTTGAAAAGATAGAAGTGTAGAGCTTGGTCTAACTAAGACAAATATGGTCTTAGAATTTGATTTGGAGCATGGAGTTGGATTTGGCAAGGAAATAAAGATGGAGAAGAGAGGTTGCCATAGCAAATCGTAAATGGAGGAAGAAGAAGATGAAGAAACCGTGTGAATACAAGAAGGAAAGAGAGAATGAAGATAAATTTGCTTTTGTTAAGATATTTATGTAAAAAGCAAAATAGTACTTTACTTTAAGCTTTACTTTACTTATTGATTTCTTTTACAAGTTGGTGACTCACACCTTGAAAAACCGGCCCCCATTTAGTTAGAAGGGTACTTTAGTCTTTATTTGTCAATTTAATCACTTATGATAACATATGTTACAAACTAGCTTATAAAAATCACTATTCACAAAACAAGGCACATAGAAGTGAAATTTTTGATTTCCCATTGATATAGACTTCCAAATGTGATACTATATAGTACACATATATATTTAAGAGTAATGATGGACATTTAGCCACTCAAAACTCATTTACAAGACAATTTTTCAAAAATGTGCTTTAAGACTCCTTAAAGCACTTTTTGTGTCTTAACTTGTTTTCAAGCTTGGTTTTCTTTGGTAATTGATTTAATATGTTCATTAACATATTTATAAGATATAGGTATGACCATTAGGTCTTATACAAATTTATCCCAAGCTTAGAGCACTTTTAGCCCATATTGACCTTAAGGTATTTATTTATGTTTTGTTTGGTTCCAATGTCTACCAAGGTTTCCTAAGGACTTAATTAGCCCTATTAAATCATAATTGAATATTATTAAGTCTTGGTAGGCTCTTTGGGTCCTAACCAAGTTCGCTCATAGCTTAGAGCATGTTTTTGCTCAAACTGTGTCTTAGTGCTTTATTGCATTTTACTATGGTTTAAATTGTTCACTGATGTTTCTAAGGCACTTTTTAGCCTTTACATACCATAGTTTGATATTTAAACCACATATCAAGGTTTGGGGTATTTCACTCACAACACCAGCATCCGTAGACCCTAGCACAGGGGGTCAAAATTTTGGGTATAACAGATTGCCCCCCGTCAACTAGACTTTGTAGTGGATGTGAAAAGTCTGGTTGATGCTGAGTGATGCCCAAATCTTGGACCTCACGAAATTCTCCATGTTGTGTGAAACCGCGTTGATTGCGTGCAGCTATTCGGAGGCGCTGACTACCTAAGCAACAAAAACGCTGTCGAGCTATTCTAAGGTGCTGACTACCTATAAGTGAAAATGTGTCAAGCTATTCTAAGGCGCTGACTACCTAGGTGACGAAAACGGAATAATGTCAAGCGGTTCTAAGGCGTTTACTACCTATGATACATGAAATGATGCGATGCCAAGCGATTCTAAGGCGTTGACTACCCATAAGTAAAATGAAGTAATGTCAAGCAATTCTAAGGCGTTGACTACCTATAATGATGATATGATGTCAAACTATTCTAAGGTGTTGACTGCCTGTGACGAATGAGATGATGTCAAGCTATTCTAAGGCGTTGACTACCTATGATACATGAAATGAAGTAATGTCAAGCGATTCTAAGGTGTTGACAACCTAAAATGTGGAAATGAGATAATGTCAAGCGATTCTAAGGCGTTGACTACCTATAATGATGATAACTGGGTGGTATGCAAATGCAAGAATGCTGAAATGTTGATGATGCTAATGATGCTGATGATGTTGATGATGTTGATTAATGCTGATGATGCTCGGATGCTTCTGGGGACCGAAACCCGTGCCAATGCTCCTGGCTGGACCCAATGTGGACTTATTGCCATCGCCCCCCAAGCCGGTGTGCAGGGATAACTCCTGGTAAAAACCTTGGGGACTTATTGCCTTCGCCCACCATTCGTTGATCCCGAAAATAAGTTGACATCGCAAAAGGAGATTTATTGCCATCACCTCGCCAACTTTTCTGTCGCCAGGTCTTGTGACGCGCCTGGATAATGCAACTAGGTCTTATGACAAGCCTATATGAATGTGATGAATGCAATGTGTTTGATAAGAGCGGGTAAGCTAAAGGGTAACGCTAGGTCTTACTACGAGCCTAAGGGAATGCAACTAGGTCTTATGACGAGCCTAAAGGAAGGATCTAGGTCTTATGGCGAGCCTAAAAATGGTTCTAGGTCTTATGGCGAGCCTAAAGGACGGATCTAGGTCTTATGACGAGCCTAAGGGAATGCACCTAGGTCTTATGGCGAGCCTAAAAATGGTTCTAGGTCTTATGGCGAGCCTAAAGGACGGATCTAGGTCTTATGACGAGCCTAAGGGACGGATCTAAGTGAAAGTGAGTCAAGTGTATAATGGGTTCAAAAGAATGTAAAAGGATTAGGGCTCAAGACGGCCTGTGGGTGTGAAATGTGGATGGTAGGAGGTGGGCTTAGGACGGTCCTGAGGAAATTTGATGTGGAGGTAGGGCTTAGGACGGGCCTGAGGTATTTGATGTGGATGCAAGGGCTTATGCCTGCGGTGGGATGGTGGTGCTCAAGCTTTAGGTTTCAATTGGTGTTGTCATGGCAATTGTTGGAACCAACAATTGCCCCCAGTATTTTTCCTTAGGACAATCTGAGCTAGAGTTCATGGCAATTGATCGGAACGATCAATTGCCCCCAGTATTTTCTTTGATTAAACGTGCAAACAAGCCTCGTCCTTACGGGTCAAGGCTTATGTTTTGATGTGGTGCTTCCTATCCTACACTCGACGTGTTTGGTGTTTGCACTCGCTTCTCACTTACGGTCACAACTTCTCAACCATTGAATTTGACATTTGTTAGATTTACGTGTTCAACCTGTTACTTTCACTCGATTGGATACACAACTACTAAGTCGGAAGTCTTTTAAGCTTATAACGTGGCTATGGGGTGTGATGAATGATAACAGGACAATGGAGGAATGTTTAGGATATGTGGAGCTATAAGGGTGACCAAATCTGCAACTTGCACCGTCTCTCGGACTTGTCTTCTTTGCCTTGAAGTCGTTTGGCTACTTCGTGATGACTTCGCTTGTGAACTTGGGGCTTGGAACTTTTGGATTGTTCCTTGCATCTTCTTTCTTTTTTCCGATTTTGGATTTCTTCGAGGCTTTTCAGGTTTGCCTTCCTTGAATCTCCTTTCCTTCGGGGTTCTTGTGTTTCCCGGTTTTGAGCTTTGAGAGCTATTTTTGATGTTAGCTCATTTGGATCCTGTGTCACTTTGGGACCATTTGCGGATCGCTTCATCATGCTGGTAGCGGTTTTGCTTCTTTGGACTTGTGAAGTTGTTGTTCGGAAGTCGGGCTCCTTGCTTCCTTTGGTAACCGGGTTGGTTATTCATCATCGGTTGGCTTGTTTGTGGAGCTTGTAGTGTTGTGAAAAAGTTATATATGAAAAGCTCAGCGGGGGTGCCTAGGGTGTAATGTCAGGGTTCACAAGCTTTTTGGCTGTGTGGTGCTATACCTAGGTGCTTCGTCATCCCTAGTAGTTGTGTATCCATTCTTTGTTACTTTTTACAGGTTTAAACGTAACTTTACAAATTATCTCCTTCGGTCGAAATCATGCCGTTTACCTCACCTTTGAATGTGACCTCTCTGGAGTCGTGTAAAAATGACACGCTCTTTCGCTCTTGGTCTTACCGCTCAAGGTACTCTCGCGAAGTGTACGCTCAGAGACTTGCTTGCACAGAATAAACAAACGTTATCGTTCCTTAACCCAGATTGCCCCCAGTATTGTTGTGGGGTTTTTTTTTGACAAGCCTTTTGAATACCCAAGTTATTTGTGGAGGGTGGTGGCTATATGTGTAATGGTGAGTGGTGATGGGGTACTCTTGTGAAGAGGTGACAAATGATTCTTTTCCTTTTGTGGCCACAATTTTGTTTTTATGTGTCTGATGAAATGGCAAAAATGGTGTATGGATGGGAAGGTGGCTTTGTACAAGGGCTTTGTGAAAGACAAAGGTTTTGCCTTTTGATGCCTACAAACATGCTTCATGAGTGAGAGATCTTTCTTACTTTTCCGATTTTCAGCTCTTTTTTTTCAATTTTTTTTGGCGCAAGAACGAATGTACAAACATTAATCCAAGCATATAGAATAACATGTGCAAAGAAGGAATTTTATTAATAACCGAAAGGGGAAACATTGACATTAAGTACTAACCAAATGGAAAAGACAAATGAACTAACTAAAGAAAGAAAGGTAACTGAAAAGGAAGAAAAAGAAAGAGGCTACGCAGAACAACTGAAGAGAAAAGAAAAAATAACTAAGATTCCTAGTGGTGTTCTGGCATAGGATTCCCGAAGATATTCCCGCGCTCTGAGAACTGAAGTCCCTGATCAATCAGGTCTTGGATCTTATGTTGTAGGGCCCTGCAATGGTCGGTGTCGTGACCTAGCAACTGATGATAGAGACAGAACTGATTTGGGCTCCTGCCCAAACGGGTGACTCCTGGTCGGGGCGGAAGAGGCTGCAAGATGTTCTGCTCCTGGAGCTTTTTCAGAGCATGACTCAAAGGCCGACCGATATCTGTGAATTCTCGCTGATTGAAATCCGGTCTTGGAGGCGGTACCGCTCGATAGTTCCTCCCCTGTTCCCTTGGCTGCTGGACTGCATTCACCTCGTACTGTCCCGTGTACCTCTGCGGTGCGCTCTGTGCGTAAGCTGCGGTCGGGTAAGAGGCTTTTGCTGGCTTTGAATTACTTCCGGATCCTCGGGGATATCCAAGCTTTAAGTCCCCTTGTGGATCTTCTCCTCCAAAACTCCTACCTGGCCCATGAGCATGTCAAAGCTTGGAAAGTACATATATTTTAATTCATCATTATACTGTTTTTGCATGTTCTCAACAATCATGCGAATTTGCTCCTGCTCTTCCATCCTTGTGGGCATGCCCGCTACC
>CM041779.1:194902197-194927672 GCA_023374045.1 Limonium bicolor | reverse complement strand
AACACCACCAATCTCTTCCTCTCATCAAGCTCTTCATTCCTATCTTCTCAAAACTCCAAGAGCCCCATTTCGGTGCCAAGGTGTTCCACCATTGAAGGAGCTTGAGCTTGTATTTTGACATATTGTTGATCTCCCTTGCTTCTAGGTAAGGAATCTCAAAGAAAAATCATGTTTCCTCCATGTTTTTACCTTGACCGAAAATACACATTGATATAGCTCTTTGTGTGACCTTGTTCTAGCTTCATTCCAACTCTTCATGGACTAGGTGGAGTCCTCTCTTGTTATATATTCAAACTCTCTTCAAAGATCAAGGTAAAACAACTACATTAATGTTTTTGAAACAATGTAAAATTAGGGTTTACAATGAGATGAAGCTTATAGCTTGAATACTCATTATAATGTTTGTATATTGTTTAGAACTTGACAAGGAATCAAATACCCTACCGGTCTTGTAGTGAAACAAGAAAGGAATTGTTTGGAAAAGAGGTAAATCTACTAACCTAATGTTGTTTAATGCCTTAGGAGAAATGAGCTTATAAATGCTTATTAAAACTACCTAAAGAGCAAATGGTAAATGACCTAGTAAATGTTCTCAAGGAGACTAGTAAAATAACATATGTCTTGTTGTATGTAATCGCAGGTTAAAGGCATATATTGTGGAAATTCAGTGTTTATGATTTAAGCACTTTAAGGGCCTAAGAGCCATGCATTTTAAGGGCCTAAGTGCCATGCAATTAAATTATGCACTATATTGTGATGTAGTGTGAATTTGGTGAAGTTGTGTAAGAAAGTGTTCTTGGTGTTCTTGGTGTTCTAGGATGTTTAATGATGAAAACAATGTGCTAAGGTGTAACAAAATACTAGGAGAACTTATGTCGAAATTTAGGAAATGTATAAGGAGTTCATGATGTTTTAAAGGAATTGTGAGGAACTAGGAAGTGCTCTAGAGTGTAACAAGGACTTAGGCATGATCTTGAGGTTTTAGCAAGTACCAAAGCCACCTTGGGACTTAGGTAAATACTTAGGCAAACTTTGGTAATAAGGAGAAAGTGTAAACTTGGAAAAGAATTGTCAAGATGGATATAAGGAGTTAGTTGTGAGAGATGATGCTTGGGAGATGATGTTAAAATAAGGAGAAAGCATTTTGGGATAGTAGTTATCATAGGTATGAAACACCACTTGAAAAACTAGGAGAAAACATTGTAAGTGTTAGGAATTTTGTGAAGAAATGGGTAAAGGCTTAAGGAATTAGATAATGAGTTTTATGAGTGTTTAAGGATGTCTTAAGGTGTGTTGAAGTGCCCAAATGAGGTTTGGTGTACTAGGTGTATGGGTGAAGTTTGGAGTTGAATGTAAAAAGGAAAACAAAGGTCTGGGGCAGACCGAACTTGCGACCGAACTTGCAAGTTCGGTCGAGCCCAGTTTACCCTGCGAGAATTGGCTTCTGGAATGGACCGACCTTGGGGACCGGACTTGCAAGGTCGGTCGGGCTTGTATTTTGTGTACGGATTGAGTTACTGGAACCGACCGAACATGGGACCGGACTTGGTAAGTTCGGTCGGGCTAAATTTACAAAGGGGAGAAACTCTCGGGAAAAGACCGAACATAGGACCGGACTGGTAAGTTCGGTCGGAGTAGAAAATTTTGACGGAAATGTTCTGGAATCGACCGAACTTGGACAAGTTCGGTCGGCAAGGTCGGTCGGACCTAAACTTGTAAAAAAAAAAACAGAAAAGAATGTGACTTATGTAGTTAACCCTAGGGTGTATAATGAAGATAACCTAGGGTAGAATAGACACTAAAACATCATACAATCATGTTAAATACTTAGTAAGTTTGAAGTTAAATAAATAATTAACCGACGTTACTAATGTGTTTAGGATTCTCGCAAGGTGGTGGAAATCAGTCGAGGCAAGGACCAAGGTATGGTTTTCTTGCAGTCTGTTGCCTACCGGTTTACACCGGCTTGTGTGTTGTTTGTTTTCTGTGTGTTTATGACTTTGTAAGATTAAACCATGTAAAGAGGTTTACAGTTGTTAAATACTATTATGTTGTTAAGTATGACTCTCTTCCCTTGTGTGTGTCTAACAAGACTTGACCTATATTGTGAATTGTTTGTTGAGTTCAATGATGAACTACTAACAAGGGCTAAGGGGGAAGTGAGGAGTCCGGTCTGTTCCGCACGCGGTGTGAGTATGGGAGTCGATGTCATAACCGGTTCGATTCTCTCTGTATGTTATGGTTAAGTTTCCAATTTGGTTTCTAACCTTCCTTTAGCTTAACCAAGGCTATTTTACTGACTCACGTCAGGCCACAGGGGCATACTATGTGTTATTTCGGTGTGCTTGGATCATATATCCGAGGCACCTTGTGTTAAGTTAACCGTTCAATCTAACCGGACGGTAACGAGTTATGTAACGAGCTAAGTATGAGCTGGCAACATTCTCTAGGCTCTAATGGGGACTAACTGTTGGTTCTCTTCCTAAAAGGAATTGTGTATGTGTGATGTGTGTTATGATGTGTACAATACCCATGTTATGTTAATATGTATGAATTGTGTGTTTTAAAATAAATACCATGTCATCATGACAAATAGTTTGCGCGCATTCCGGTAGTCGATGGGCTGCGCGTTAACCATGCCAGCCAAGGGTTGCTGACCCCCTCGGGGGATCCATATTTCTTTACTGCAGGATGAGGATCGAAGAAGAAAGCGGAGTGGCTCTAGATCCTAGGGTGTAGTTTACTTTGGAGTACTTTTGGATGCCCGGGATGCGCCTGTGCTCCCGTGGGTGTTATATACTTGATTATGACGGTTTACAGTGACGGTATACAGTGAAGGAATTATGTAAACACTCGGTATTTTGTTGATGTGTAATATATGGTTATTAGTTCTATGCTCGGGAGTCTGATCATCAGACCGGTACACTTGTATTTATTCAGCCTTGTTAACCACGTGGGTGGTTGACGGCGTTGTAGCACCAATCGTTTAGTTACTGTTTAGTCGTTTATATTCCGCTGCGATTCCAAGTAATGTGTGTGCGTTGTGAGGGGTGTTACAAACTGGGTTGAATTTTGATTGGAATTGTGGGTAAGGTCGATTGATTTGGTGTCT
This sequence comes from Limonium bicolor, assembly GCA_023374045.1. Lineage (NCBI taxonomy): Eukaryota > Viridiplantae > Streptophyta > Magnoliopsida > Caryophyllales > Plumbaginaceae > Limonium > Limonium bicolor. Next base: position 194,924,560 of record CM041779.1, on the reverse strand, counting down.
ATAAGTATTAGCTCATAGAATTTGAGAGTTTTGGTGGTATTGCTTGTTTGCCAAAATATTCCTAGAGGGAAGATTCGTTTGACAATACTATCGGTGATTACATGTTGTTGTCTTTCGGTGTATCTAGTGAGAGCAATATACTTTTGGATAGGTTTGATATGGTAGGTGTTTATTATAGCTTGTTTTGAGGAGGTGGACGGGGGTTGTGTTTTGGTTGGTGTTTGTGCGGCTTGTAGAAAAGAGGTAGGAGGAAAATCTTGAGAAAGAGGAGTATATGGATTTGGTCTTATAATGTTGTGGGAGGTAACAACTGGAATAATTTTGTATGATGGATGTGACTAGGGAGTCATCTAGTAATCTTGAGAAGTTTGAGATTTCTCCCTTTTGGCTTGCTTTCCTATGCTTTTCTCGCTCATTGTCTTGAGAAAAAATCTTGATTAATCTTGATGATCTTGTGGTTCCTTTCTTCAGAGTTTTCTTCTCCTTTGATAAACTGAATTTGAAAATCAAAACTGACAATATTGCTTGCCATTTGGCGAAAATCTGTTTTGAAACCAAATTCTTGACATCCTTTTGTAAGACATCTTTTACTGACTTGTAGTCTATTCACAGTAGAAAAATATTTGTTGTACAAATCGTCTTGAAATTAGATATGCATAAAACAATGGAAAGTATTTCCTTTTTTATAGTGAAATAATTGAGCTGTGATCCTAGCCATAATCCAGAATGGAATCGGACCTTACTCTTTTGTTTGCCCTTATGGTCGTTGATTTGAGAATACCGCCATAACCGATGTTTGAGGCATCTGTTTCTACTACAAGAATTGTTAATGGATGTGGAATGCTTAAGCATGGTAGTGAGTAGGTGTAATTTTTTAAGGATTGCACAACCTTTGTGTGCTCTAGAGTCCAGGGGGATGGATTTTTTTGCAACCTAGAGTAAAGGATCTTGCAATGTTGTCGAAGTTTTAGAAAGAAGTCAGAAAGATAATTGAGACATCCAAGAAACCTTTGTAATTGATTATTGTCTTCAATCTCATCTGGAAATTTGGAAGCGAACTCAAGAGTTCTCTAGATTGGTTTGATAGTGTTCTGATAGATATCATGTCCAACGAAGCGAATATTAACTTGGAACAACTTCATTTTTGGAGCAGACACTACTAAACCATTAGCTTTAATGACAGAATGAAATATCCTTAGGTGTTTAAAGTGTTGATCAATAGAGTCAGAGAATACTAGAACATCGTCTATATAGAAAATGATAAAGGTGGAATATGGGGTAAGAATCTTGTTCATAATGTTCTGGAATTCTAATGGAGCATTCTTAAGCCCAAAAGGTATTACATTCCACTCATAATGCCCAAAAGGAACTACAAATGTTGTCTTGTATTTATCAGGTTCCGCAATTTGTATTTGCCAGAATCCGGATTTCATGTCAAACTTTGAGTAAATCTTTGCTTTGTAAAGTCGCCCTAGCAGATCCCTTTTATTAGGGATAGGGTAACAAATCCATCGAAGGACTTTGTTGAGTGGTTTATAATTTATGACCAGACGAGGAACTCCTCATTTTTCTGCTGCATTCATAACGTAGAATGCTGAGCAACTCCATGGTGATTTTGAAGGGCGAATTAAGTCTCTGTCTAAAAGGGTTCATATTTCCTTTTTACAATATTCCAAATGTTCTAAGTTCATTTGGATCAGTCTAGTCTTTGTGAGGGATATTGTGTTCATCAAAATCCTTTTCATAAGGGAGATGAACTATGTGTCATTTCCTGTTCCAAATGCATTTGACAATTCTGAACACACATCTTAAAAAAGATTTTTCCATCTGAGAAATACTCCTTTTGAATTTTGGATCTTGCAACTATTCAGCCGTCGGGATGTGAGAGAGCTGGATTTTAAAAAACTCAAGTTGAATTTCTTTGCAAGAAATGGTATAGATTTGCTGGTATAAGGTATTAGTTTGGAGAACATTGAGTTCTTTTTGAACTACTGGTTCATTAAATAGAAAAGAATATTTGTCTTTATTGATCTTGACATGAAGTCCCTTACGATTAACATAAAAAGGGATAAAGTTGAGTTATGAAGGGAGATCCAATAATGATATATTAGATAATGTTTTTAATAACAACAAACTGGAGTTTAGTGAGGAGATAGCGGTTCTTGACAAAAAGTCTGGAGGTTTTGGCTATAATTTTAAGTGGATCATTGTCTACGCCAACAAGTCTTTCTTTGGTCGGAGAGCAATATTTAGGAGGGCCTTATACTCCGCGAATACAATTTTGATCTGCTCCGGAATCTATAAGAGCGATCATATTTAGCTTGAAGTTTATCCCTTTTTTCACGAGTGTGATCCTTGAATACCATTTCTGAAATATAAATCTTTCAATGGTATTGATGGTTGATATTCCCGATGTACCTGTGTGAGGAGATATCGTAATAACACCCATATCTTTAGGCGTGGTTTCATGTGTTTCTATTTTGGGCATGCTTTATCAGAAGCATGAGCTGCTTCTAAAAGCGAGATGCGAGCTTGAGCCTTTATTCCGTCAAACTTTATTTCACGAAGTTCAGTTTTTTTAGCACTGATATTTCTTGTTTAAGAATTTTAATGTCTCTCAATTAAGCACCATAACTAGTACCAATTAATTACAATAATTCGTACTATAGACTTCCAAATTATCTTTTTTATTTGTCAATTTAAATTATTTATTCAAAATATATTATATTATGTCATAAAGTCATGTGCAAAAGAATATAAATTTAAAAAGTGAAAAAATTAATGAAAAAATGAAAATAATTTATTTGATTAAATAATTTAAATTGGTAGAATTTTTTAAAATGTATGGTAAAATTATGGTAACTAATTGGTATAAATTATGGTACTTAATTAGAGCTATCAAAATTTGACCCAACCCAAAAACCCATCCGTTTTATCCGAACCCGAAACCCGACTGGAACCCAAAATATTTAAATAATAAACCCGAAACCAGATTGGGTAAAACCCAAATGACCCGAACCTGAAATGACCCAAAAAATTTAAAACCCGAAACTGACCTAAACCCGAAATGACCCGAAATAATAGTAATTAAAAATTAGCCGAACTCGAATAACATGAAATAATAGTGATCATAAATTGTCCCAAACCTGAATGATCTAAATAAATATGATAAAAAATTGATTCAAACTTATTATATCCAAATGAAATTCAAAATAGGCATTGTATTGACTTTTCTGTAATTTATATGTAGTATATTCTTATAGAAATTAGGTATATATTTATTTAGTAATTTTGTTATAAAATATTAACCATGACCCGAAATAACCGAAACCAGATTCTATCTGACACTATTACAACCCAAACCCGATTTGACCCGAACCTCAATGACCCGAACCCGAAATAACCCGAATAGATATTGACCCGAAAAATATGACCCAAAACCCGAACAGGTAACCCGTTTGCCAAGTCTATACTTAATTGGTATAAACTATGTGATTATATTGGTCTAAATTTGTCGAAAAATTAGTATAAATTATGTGTTTAAAACTCTACATTCTTTTTTATGGTACTAAATAATTTTGAAAAAAAATCTAAGAAATATTTACTTTTTTCAATGTTTTATTATATTTTTGAGTTTTTTTTTATTTTTTATAATATTTATATATATTTTTATAGTATCTTGAATTTTTTGTGAATTTTAGCGAATTTTTTAACACTTAAGAGCTTATTGTGATATTTAAAAGTATTTTGTTAACTAGTAGGGATATTTTTGTCCTTTTTGCTTATGACAATGACATAGTAACATTCCATGAACTTTTACAAAAATATAATGACATTTCGTGACCTTTTTTTTTAATAACATTTCATGAATTAGCAAAAATTATAGTGATATTTCATGAAATTTCCTAAAAAAAAAAAAAACAAATGTGGCCTTCGATTATTAACTTACCAGCTAAAAAATAAAGAGATCCGTTGACGCCACCAAAAATAGGTTTCCGACACCTGATCTACTCACCTCACCCTCAGTCCAGTAATTACTGTCCAAAATAATCTAGGGAAAATTCACGATATACTCCTGTTTTCTTTTGTAATTCACAATATACCCCTGTTGGTTTTCTTAATTCAACTTTAAACATGCTTAAATGTTATCCAAAATTGATGAAACTTTACATGGACGATTTGAAAGTGTTATATTTTGGTCAATATCAAATTTGAAGTTTTTTAAGCTCACATGTGACCTGTGGGACCAATAAAAATTGTGACATGTTCATTGGGTCCCACATGTCACATATGAGCTTTAAAAATTTCAAATTTGATATTGGACCAAAATATAACACTTTAGCATCGTCCATGTAAAGTTTCATCAAGTTTGGACAACATTTAAACATGTTTAAAGTTGAATTACGAAAACCAACAGGGGTATATTGTGAATTACAAAAGAAAACAGGGGTATATCATGAATTTTCCCAAATAATTTTATGAAAAAAATAAAAAACTGTACAAGTTACGGAAAATGTAATTGACTATGTAGAATCAGTTCCTACATTTATAAATAACCAACACATTTAATTTAAATAATATATAAAATTAAATAATATTATGATAACACATCTAATTTTTACACAAATTTCAACGATTAATATATTAATTTAAACAATATTGGTCGTAGAATAATAATTGTTGTTCCAAAAGAAAACTGTAGTTCTTGTCCGGAACACAGCAGTTAGTCGGGCCATTTTGCATTTCCACAAACAAGACCAGATCGGCCTACTTCACTTACGGGCCCCGTTTTTGCAGTGTAATCATAGAAGACAGCCTTTCTTACTTACTGTTCCCTCAGTTGGCATCCGCACACGCAGACACTCGCTCGAAGAGAGAGATAGAGAGAGAGAGAAAGACATTGAGTAACTGCAATGGCGTGGAGTGCGACGATGATCGGAGCTCTGCTGGGAGTCGGCACCCAGATGTATTCCAATGCTCTCCGCAAGCTCCCTTACATGCGCCGTAACTCCCTTACCCTTCTCATCCTCATCATCTACAATCTTGTTAATCAATTTGTCCTTTTCGAATGATGGGATGCTTCTTCTGGGCAACCCTAAATCACACATTACGCTTTACGCCGAGCAAGCTGGTTGATTTGTATTTCGATTTTCAAATTATTGCGATCCTAATTTGATCGGGAGATCATTTGGTTGCAGATCCATGGGAGCATGTACTAGGAATGGGTATAGGGGTTGTGTTTGTTAACCAGCTTGTGAAATGGGACGCCCAGCTTCAAGTAGACCTTGATAAGATGCTCGAAAAGGCCAGGGCTGCTAACGAGCGCCGTTACATGGGTTCGTTCTTTCTTTGTTTCCAACTTTAATCACGATTGAAGCTGCTATCTTTTTCTTACAACATTTTAATTCTCCAGTAGGCGTTTAACGAATTTGAATATCCCTGCTTGCAATTCATATGTGCTGTGTGAGGTCGACGTTTTGTTTGGTCTTCATTGAAATTTAGAACTTGGTTACCCAGAATGGAAAAATAGTGCAGGTATTTCCACAACATTATAGGGCGGACTTGTGCGGAACTTTTAGCGGTGTTATCCACCTGGTTTTTGTGGGTTTCAAATTTTGATTTGGCGAAACATGACATTGTTTTAGAATTTTGAATGAATCTGGTTTTTTAGTTCATCTTGCACTTGCATTCTACATATCTGTATCATGTTCGTGATACCTCAATCAAACTCCCCGTTAGGATCAATAACTTCTTTTCTACATAGAAATGGGAGTAATTATGAGGATGGGGTAGGGAAAATTATGTCGATAGGGAATAAGCAGCAGTTTCGACATAACTTCTGTTGTCCACCATTCTGTACACACCTTCAGTTTTCTGTCTTTCTGAAGATTGCTTTCCATATGATATATATATATCTTTTAAAAATCTTTCACAATTCCCATTCTCTATATATTGTGATTGAGCTTGAGTTTACATAAATCTTGTAATTCTTCTATAATAGCAAACTTCTCTTTTATGCATCATTTTTCTTTAATTGGATGTCAGATTTAGTACAATTGATTTTGTACATTTGTTTGTTGGGATCACTCTATGGCACTGTTCAATATGGCTTTTTTAGGGTTGTTTTGTAGCTGTTTTGGTCTGGTTGTTTTGACTGGTTGTTTTGCAGCGTTTTGCTGGTTGTTTTTGTGCTGACATATCTGTGGCGGTTTAGAAATTACTGTTTGGCAGTGTGGTTGTTTCGTCTGGCGTTTTGAATAAGTTAGTTACGTGCAACGCATTTACCGATTTCTATGATACAATTACAAATTTTATACTCCCTCTGTCATGAATTGACCGTCCTATTTGCTTTATGACACGTTTTTTCACTACAATATTAAGCATATAAGATAAAATGATTTTCTAAAACCAAAATTTGTAATATATAGTTTATATGTATAAATCGTATGCAAAATTTAAATTTTAGAAAGAATTATTTTATATATGTTAAATATTGAAGTCAAACAACATGTCCAAATAGTAAACATGACGGTCAATTCAGGACGGTGGAAGTATTACATTTTAAAACAATTTATTATTAACTAGGAAGATAACAAATTTTTATTATAATCAATTTTTGTTAACATTTCTATTAAGGTGTATACAAATAACTTTACTATTATCACCACAGTCTATCCAATGGATAACAACATTTGTAACTATACATGGTTTTAACACACAGGCTATTTCATATTTGAATAAAAGGAAAATATAATAATTAATTAGTGAACTTTATTAATGTTTACATCATACAAAAAATTAAACCATTTAGTTATTAAAAAAATATGGCCTATATATTACTATATGTACATATAATTAATATTCAGATTTTATGCCTTTTTTTAATAAAATAAAACACTACCATTATAATGGGGTGTTGGTAAATAATTTATAAAAACTACTACTCAATTATATTTTTATAAAAACAAATTATGAGTGAATTTTTTAAATTAGTTAATTTATTCACATTAATCGCTACAATTTCACAACCCTAACTTGTAAACAATGATATACACGGTATTCATTCTCTTCATTATGGTAATTTTATTCATTCTCATTGCAGCATAAATTGCTAGCTGTAGTAGTTGTTTTGTGCTGGTATATTTGTGGCTGTTTTGAAAACTGTTGTTTGGCAGTGTGGCGTTTAGCATTTTTGCCAAAAATACCACATATACCACACAAAAACCAACTTTAACGAAGCCTATGCTATTTATTTCTCTCATTTGGTTTTCTGTTAATAAATTGTCATGTTTGTTTTTGTATATATTTCTGCACATACACATGAATAACATTTGTTGACACATCTAACTTTTTGCTTATCTTGGTGAACATGAGACATGTTTCCATTGAACTTGATGTTTGTCTTTTACTATAAGGCACTTATATGTATGCCGAATTCCACGATTATGTAGATGAGAATTAATAATCAGTTAAAATTGTTAAATCAAGTCCATCAAAAAACATGTTGTGTGTTGCAGCTGTAACACCCCGAATTTTACCCCAAAATATAGTGTAAAGATTAGAAAGAATATAATGCCACAAACGGATAAGAAAATGAAGGTCAAACGAGTCTTAAAACAGCAATTTTAGGTGTGTTCGACCTTATGTCTGAACATGTATGTTCGGACAAGGTCAGATTCAAAAGCATATGTCCGAACTTATGTCCGAACGTTGAAGTTTGGACACTAGTCCGGCCTAGGTGTGTCCGAATGTTCGTCCCAATACCGAAACTTGCAGTCAGACTCATCCTCGCCTACTGTCCGAACATGTAAGTTCGGACAAATGTTTGGATGCCCCCATACTTCAAATCAATTTCAGTTCGGGACCTGCCCGAACTGCCACAAAACACTTTTGGAAATACACTTCAATGCCCATAACGCCAATTGCTAACCAATTAAACAAACTTCTCAAGTAAACCGTGACTAAAGTCAGTCAGAAAAGATCATAGCAGAAAGTTTAAATCCGGGATATTAGTGTCACACCCATACCCATGGGTGCTAAGGCTATCTACCAATCCAAAGCATTCCAAATCATAAGTTCCAAAGCAAATGATAATGATGATTAAATCTCAACTCGCAATTAACAACAATGTAAAAAGTCCCAATTCTCAATTAACAACAATATCGATAATTAAATCATTCTAATATCTATTCCTAAGTGGTGTCATGTCCCCAATCCCCATGCCTCAGTCATCTTTACTTGCGATCAGAAAATTACATACAACACACAAAAAGGGATCGCACAAATCAGATGAAATTGAGTAAACCACTACTTCGCAGTGTAAAATTCATTTTATTTGGAAAATTCTAAGTTTAGTTCCACACAACAGTTGGTCACATCCATTATCCAGAAATCCAATATAATCCATATCATAATGCAGCCAGAGTGTGAGATCCTTTCACTAGCAACCAAGTATCCACCAACGAACATTCAAACAGGTGGGGTTGCAAGTATATAATTTCCATCAATGAACACCCAGACGAGTGGGGTCGCAAAACTGAATTCCACCACACTCTAAGTTCTTAAGTGTGCACACCCATCTAAGGGTACTTCTGACCACGAAGAAGTTGATCTATAGAGCTTAAACTATGATTTAGTGGTCGTAGCGGAAAATATCCAATTCAATGTACCAATGTGTACGAATCAATCCCGGTGAAAGTTTCCCAAATCCAATACCACCAACTCCAGATAATATATATACATCAAAATTCCACCAGATTCTCAAATATTATCAAACCCTAATTTCCACATTCATCCACAAGGGGTTTTCCCGAATCAGGCCCAAACCATTCAACAATTCACGAATATTCACACAGAACAATTTAGCGAACATAGTAGTTTACCTGGAACCACGCCCACCACAGATTAGGAATCACACAAAGCAATAGCAATCACTGCCGACTAACTCGAGATCTAGAATTTAATCTATCCACACAATCAATCATCCACCAAAGCAATTAATTCACCAAATCCGAATCTCTTACTACGATAGATAGGCTTAGCCATTTAATTCACTTGAACCAACAATGGAGAAGAGGAAGTTACGTGAGAGGAAGGAGAAGAATGGAGTGAGGTGCATAGAGAGAGAGAGAGAGAGAGAGAGTTGGGAACGTGATTTCTTGTCAGAAAAAGAAAGAGGGGAAATAAGAAAAGAAAGGAAAATAAAATATAAGAAGGGGAAAGGAATATGGAAAAGAAAGGAATTAAATTATAATCTAATTAAATCATCTTTTATTCTCAAATACCTCTTTATCTGTACTTGAGGAATAAATCCTAAATCCAATAATCCAATCATTAACATTCCCATATTCAGCAATTATCATAACCATATTTAATCCCTTGTAATATAATATATGCTCATAATTTATTCAAAAATCGTGGGTATTTCAGCAGCCATGTTCAACAAGATATGGTAAGAGTTAGAAGTATCATCGAATGTAGCTCATGATTATATGCAGACATAATATGACTTACACAAGAAAAAGTAATGAACGGATGATAAATAAGCATACAGTGATATCAGAAGCAGGATTTCATAATCTCATGGACTAGATTTTGTGCGTGATTATTAAAGCTGCCTGTGTAGAATATGGCTGGTCTTGTGCATGACTATTACTGCATCATGGTTAGAAATACCCAAAAAGAAGAAGTTTACTAAATGGGAATTTTGTTGAAGTACCTAAAATTTTTTGGCTAATTTTTCTAATTTTTGATGCCTCGATAGCTATTTTTGGCTAGTTTACATACTTTCTAGTGACAATTAAAATATTGTTTGAGCATCAGTTATGGTCTGGGTATTTCAGTGTTGACAGCTAATGTTCGTTGCTTTGGTGGATTTCAAGGGATTAAAAATGAAAAATGTAGCCATTAGTTTTCATTCGGGGATCATAAATCTGTGAAATTTGTCAGAATGGGATTTTTCAGTTATTGAGATTGCTAGTAATTGAAAACTGGGTTGTAGATTCTGTGCAACTTACATGGAAATTGAGATTGCTTGTAATTTTAAACTGAAATATGGTTTAATAATACTGCATGGAATTTTCTGTGGAACCTATTTTCATCTCTTTTGAAACTGATGGCTTTTTCTTACATGTAACTTCAAGGTTGCAATGATACTGTATAGAGTATGCTACTGCAGTTTTTCTGTCTATGTAGAAATTGCTAATATCACTATGAAATAGTAAATTCTACGTGGGATCAGTGGCTAATGTTTGTGTGTTGTAGTTTTTGTCGTGACCATATTCTTGATTATTTGATCTATTTTGTTAAGGAGTTGTTATAATTATTGGTTGTTACATCATTGATCCTTGTTTATATTGATGAGACTGCTTATAAATGTGTGTTTCCTTTTACGTTGCAGAGGAGGATGAGTAAGTATGGCGATCGATCCAGTAATCTCTTCGGGGCTACCACTGTTTTTGTTTGTGAAAAAATTTAGATGTCTCAATCTCTATTGTTTTTCCCTCCTAAGCTTTAGTGTGATATGTTATATCACATCCTGCCTGTTTAAGCAGATTGCAAAACGGCAGATTATCTGGAAAAGGTGTGTTCATTGGGATAATAAGGGTCCATGTAACTTGTAGTCAGTCTGTGATAGTTTTGAAATGCAACTGACACTGTGAAAAGAGGAGCTTTTGACTTGAGTGACATTTTTTGTTCGATAAAGCTGCTACCTGATAATTCTTGTCTCAGCCATTGACTGAAACCTTACCTTATGAGATGGGTTGTTTGATCGTGTAGAATTTTGTGGCTGATTATATGCGCGGTGAAAGAATCAATTGGTTGCAGAACGTATAAGTGCTTGTAATTAGTCCCTTCGGGGACATCCGATAAAACTTCCGTTTGTAATTATAAGTTGACAAATCCGGAGGCAGTACCTGATTTGAGTCCTGAGGTGGGTGGTCACAGGGTAGCTTTTTTACGTTGCGTAGTCTTAAAATGCCAAGTCGACCATGATGAGACCGTGGGTTCGGGTTTAGTACAGTTTGGGCCAATAGACAGTAAGAAATTATTTAAGCTAAGGACAGTTTGGGAATTAGCTAGTGTTACCCATTTATCTCGTCTATATATGTAAGGAAGTAGATGATTGGGGTTGTAGGATTGCTGATTTGTCGGGAATTATCAATTTAACTGCAAAATGCCTGGAGTAGAAGGATGGCTCGCTATGTAGTCGTATGCCTCATTAATGTTTGCTTCTGGTAAGTCCTGATTGGAGGTTGACAAGATACAGGCTAAACCAAGGGCTAAGTTTGCTTCATAGCCGTTCCTGGGTCTGTAGACAGACTCCTCTCCAGTGCCATACCTCTATGAAGTAATAATATGTCAAAACTTTTGCGTCTTGTTCGCGGTTGCAGACTTCAATAATAATAATATATGAATGTCTATCTGTTGTCGCTATTGTTACTTCCATACTTCTTAAATACGCGAATACAGACAGACCGACTGTGACTGACTATTTTCTTTTCATACAAAAGCAAATATGTATGTCTATTGGTTGCTCCGCTCCTTCTTTTAAAGCCCTAGTAGTAGTAGTACTGCTACTGTATTTTCGTCTGGTTCACTCTTTGACTCTATGCTAGCACGTGGGCTCTGTTGGATCCCTCTGAAAATACACACCTGCTCCACAAAGCTGGTCAAAGTATCTCTCAAATACTTTGAAAAAAGCTAAAGCTCTAGCATTCACAATCTTCCATCATCCTCCAATAATCTTCTGCTGTTTTCCTTTTCTTTCTTTTTTCCCAGTAGCCTCAACTTTTCAAATATTTAGCTTGTTAAGTGGCAGAAAAGAGACCAGATGTTACTCAAATAGTATACAGCAAGCTGCTTGCCTTTTAGATCTTCTTCCAACTGAAAGTAAGAAAACATTACTCCTCCAAAGAAATCGATGATGGGTTTAAGCTGGATCAATACCCCCACCCCACGTGTGATCTGTTAGCTGAATGATTTTTTTCATCTACCATTCTTGCATGGCAAGGCATCAGGAAACCACCATTAGAGCAGCTGGTCTAGCTTCAGCTCCAGCGCCACTAGTCAACACTGGCCGATCCAAATTACAATCTCCTCCTCCACTCTTTATCTCTACCGCCCTGGCGCTGCTCTGCCTGCTTCTAACTACTACTATGATACATGCTGTTACGGCTCCGGAAGCCCAATTGGTAGTGAAATTTGCAGGTGATGGAGGTGGATCTTCCCAGCTTCCAACAGTAGTTACGAGATTAAGCAGCAGCAGCAGCAGCAACAAGATGATTAATGCGGCTGAAGAACTTGTCTATTCATGGAGTAGACGAAGAGGACCTCCGATACCGTCAAGTCTGAGGATTGATGTCGAAGAGCATGAAGTGCCAACTGGTCCAAATCCCATCTCCAACAGGTGACATAGAAATATAATAGTACTCCTATTAGTTAATTAAACATCCAGTTAAGGAAATCACGAAGATATATATCAGTGTGATATGACCGCATATTACTGAATCTGGATATGTTTTTTTTCTTAGCAGTGTAACTTAATTTGTTGCTTGCTCCAAAGCTAGCTAGTCGCTTGAAAAAGCAGCCAGTTTCTTAGATTTCACCACTTGAATTGTATCTAATTTATTAATTAACCTTATATTGTTGTATAGCTAGCCTGGCAAGTATGTATACCATATGATGATGCATCAGTCTTCTCGTTAATGTTATTTGAAACCAATCCGTATATGTCTCAACTTAAAACTCAAAACTGCGCAGCTGATAACAGACATTCCATTAGAAAAGCACAATAATACATAAAGATCCGTGCTCAAACAGTAGCTCGATAGATACTGTACTCATAGGGTCCGTTCGGGCCCAAGCTTATGTGGGAATCGTGGCTTAAAGAGCCACTTTATAAAGCTTTGACCCACCATTGACCGGGCTGTAAGCTGTAGCTTAATCTCACGGACATGGCTTTATAATAAATCTTGGTTTGGCTGCGTTTCATTTTTCTAGCCCGTTTTAAATCTTGCACCTACTTGTGATATTACACCCTTCCCCTCTTATTCTAGACATGAATTACAGAAATAACCTTATTCAATTTACCACCTGTGTCGGGTATCAACTCTACTACTCTTGTCACCCCTCTTTCCCTTCTTCTGCTTCACCTCATTACTTTCAATGTCACCACCTTCATCCTTATTTCTCTTCTCCCCCTTATTCTCCCAGAACCCATCCCAATCGTGGTCACGATTCCCACAATCCCCCTTTTCAGTATCTCCAATCCCATTAAATATGTCACCCGTATCATTATCGTCATCACCAAAATTCAAAGCCTTTTTCCCCCATGGTTTCTCTTCTCCTTCCCAATGGAAAAGACGGTCGAACTCCTCCGATTCTTATCTCTCTTGAGACTGGCGAATTTTGGGTTGGATTCGACCGGCCCGACGTCCAACTTCGTAAATGCTGGAGATTTTGGAGACTCAATGGGTGTCGGTGGATTAGAACAAAAAGGGTGGACACCTGAGGGGTAGTTAAGTAAAACAATACATATAGCATTAAATAAAGCTGTATTCTACAAACGAACGCCTCCGGAGCAAGTTGCTTAAAAGCTAGGAAAACATTGTGTTATTAAAGCTAGCTTCATATTGGAGATTATTGGAGAAGCTTGGGAACGAACGAAAAGCCATAGTAGTATCGATACAGGACAGGAACATGGGATGTGCCACATATAGCTGATGTTCAGCTGAAATTTAAAAAAGTAGAGTGAAAAAATAGTTAATATGACAATTGTTGTATGTGACATACGGAGAGAAAAAACTAGCTGATCAAATAAACTCGTTTAATAATGTGACAAAAGAATGAGATGTCTAACCAATACGGCTGTCTGCTAGGTTGTATCTTGTACTCCCTCCGTCCCGATTTGACCTTGTTGTTTACTATTTGCACATGTCGTTTGACTTCAATTTTTAACATGTAAGATGATAATTTTACAAACCTAATTTTTGAAATGAAATCCTTATGTCAAAAACTATATGTTGTAGAAATTTGTTTTATAAAATTCTTTGATCTTATATGTTTAAGATTGAAGTGAAAAAACGTGCTAAAAAGCAAACAGGAAAGTCAAAATGGGACGGAGGTAGTACTAAAACGAGAGTTTCATCACTTTACTTTTAGCTAGCTTAATTTCGTTCAGTTTTGAAGGTGAAAACTAAAAGCTTACATAACCTGACATGTTGCAACTGCATACATACATGCTTCATAACATGTGTAAATGCGTGTGGGATCCCATCAGCTCCTGCTCCAAAACTCATTGTCTGCCAGCCTTCAAACAGAAGAGGGATTTAACAAGTTAGAAGTTTTAAGATTAAAGTATAAAGTCCATACAATTGGACAATGCTAATGAAACGTGTTTTAATTGTCTCTATATGAACTTTTTATATGTTCTTTTGTGTCCTCTACAATTATCTATGTTGCAATTATGTAGCTAATAAAAAACTATATCAACAAAAAAAAAAGTATTGTTAAGTTCTGAGTAGTACGGCTGTTGGACTTATACGGCTCATGGAGGAAATTGTAGTGGCGCTAGAGTTGAGTTTCATATGTTTATTAGGGGTTCGATGAGGGTATATTTCGAAGGAACACTATACTGGATTGGGTTGGAGGAGTTTGGGGATGGTAAACTTATTCCTATCTTTGTTAAATTTTGTATTTTGAACAAGGGTGTGCAGCAATTTCTTTGGATTTTATGTAATGAGATTGTAGTCATATGATTTGTTTTATCGTTCCACGAGGTGTCGCTATCTAATGAAATATTATGGTAGTGTTCCGCTGCATTATGTATGCAGTATATTGAGGCATATGTTATTTTGGCCTTATTTTTTTGTTTCGTTGTTCGGTTGAAAAGGGTATAATTTTCCTTTCTGCGCCTTCAATTTTGCTTATCTTCGTAATTACTATGACTTTTGATTAAAAAAACTAATTATCTAATGACATTTATTACAAGTTAATTTATTTGTTATAAATTACACCATGCTTCAAACAACTTTTAAAAGTAGTACTATTTACTTTTGTCAGATGTTAGTAATACTAATTCACAATGTATTATCAAAAATAATACCACATAGATTAACAAAATAAAAAACAATAAATATGCACACTAGTTGATATATGAATTAAAAAAGTATAAATATGAATGTATATAAATTTATTAACATCCAAAGTTACAAAAATATAATATATTATAAAGTTACAATTTCACTAAATAAATTCACACAACATTATCAGAAAATTTGAAACTCTTGTTCTCTTTTGTTACACTTGTGTATTTGTAAGAATTATAGATAATAGCAATATATTGTTTAGAAGTTGCAATTGTACTTAAATAATAAAAATTGAAATGTTAATGGTTATATAAATATTTTTATTGTCTTTGGTTTCTCATATAGGTTTTTTTTAATGTAAATTAACTATTTATAGTAATATATTGTTTGTGAATTTTTCTTTCTATTTTTTCCAAAAACGGTAAAAACATTGCACATAACTAACTTATGCTACAAATATGCCGCATTGCTAAACAATAGTTTTTAAAATGCTACAAATATGTCAGCACACAAAACTGCCAGCAAATATGCTACAAGTATGCCAGTGGAAAACAGCTACCCAAATATGCTGCCAAAACTACCCCGAACTTAACTATGGTGAATCATTCTAATATGGTATTTAAGGGCCAAATAATGCCTAAAGAATATTGGTGAAGAACATAAAACCAAAAGAAAAGAGAAAACGCTTAAAAAGCGTAAAACGTAAAAATGAGCGTTACGCAACCATAGGAGGTATGTGACCTAGACTAGGATCCTATATGGATTCCTAAGGTTTAATTATGCTTAAATAATATGTGGGAACAAATCCCGAAGAAAACAGATCCATAAAATGGGTTAAAACGTAAACGAGCCTTAAAGCACATTTTTCGAGAAAACGGGAAAATGTGACTTTAAGCGGGTTTAATAGACTCGTAAAATTATAGTCAATAAAATATCTATAATTAAATATTAATGAAGGTCTAGAATCATTAAAATTAATTAAACGAGAAAATTCTGGGAAACGGGCCCGGTTAGTGAATAGTGCCCAAACCGGGAACTTTTTGAGCGTTTATTTTGAAAAGATGAAAACGCCTCCCAGGACTTATTATATGTGGCCGGTTTCTAGTGTGGGTCAGCCCTCACCTCTCCAACTAATAAATATCTAGAGACTCTCTTATACTACGAAGACAAAGTAATAAAGCAAAAGTGAACAAAAGTAATTTGTAATCCTCTCCTCCCCATTCTCTCATTTCTCACGGTTTTGCCTCTCTCTATCACGGACCTCTCTTCCTCCTTCAGCCAACAATGGCGATTTGTAAGCCCCTCACCCAGCCTCTCTTCTTCCTTATTTTTGAAGGCTCAAACAAACTCCAAATAGCAAGAAAATTACACCATTGAACTCCCCTCACTTTGGAGAACATTTCTTCCTTTCAAAATCTGAAAACCCCAACTTTCATCTCCATGGCTGAAGCTCCATTTGAAGGTTTGAGAAGACCATTGTGATCTACATCCTACCCTTGTTGTTCTAAGGTAAAAAGAAGTTCAAAAATCTCTCTTCTCTAGCTCTCCTTTGAAACCGAAAATTCCAGTTTTTTGTGCCTCTTGTTATATGTGTTCCAGCCGGTTTTAGTCTTCAAAAGAGTGCTGGAATATTGTTGTGGTAGTTACCAAACACTCTTCTAGAGATTTGAAAGGCAATCTCATTTTTTAGCTTTAAGCCCTCTCTTGTATTCTAGGGTTGATTTTAGAGTTTAAGTGTTGTTCTTGATGCTCATTATATCTCCTGGGCATGGTCTAGAGATTAGCAAATTGAACTTCCCGTGACCGGTTTGTAAACCAGAACAAGAAGGAAGGAAAGAAGAAGGAAGAAGGAGAAAGAAAGAAACTAGAAACACTAAGGTAATGAACTTACCTTGGAACAGATTTTAATATCTTGGATATGGAGATTTACATTGCTTTAGTAAGGTTATGCTACTGCAATGATGAGAAAGAAAATGGAGTTATATAGTGTTGCTTATGTTGATGATTAAAGGCCTTTGAGCCAAGTGAATTAAGTGGGTAATGTGCTGGAATTAAATGTGTTGTTTAGTGTCTAGAAAATATGAGTTGAACTGTGTTGATGAGCTGAATAAACAATGTGGGCAATTCTTAGAATTGTAGGGAACCCTCTGTCAAAATTTCTGTAGGAAGCTAGGTGACTTAAGTGTTTAAAGAGAAGAATAACTAGGTTGAGCTAGGTGCTGTTTAGAGTTTAATGTGAGTAGTAATCACTTTGGAAACTAGATTGAGAGAGTTATGTAATGGGGTGAAAACTTGGAATGAAAATAATGCAACGAACACTAGTAATGCATTAGTTGAAGAACCATGAGTAGAGAAAAGAAGTAGAGCAAAAATCTGTAGCAAGAACTTCAAGGGAAATGAAGAGTGGAAAATGTGTGTGAATTAAACAAGGCTTGAGTAAAGAAGTTAGTGAATGAATTAAGGAGGTTTAGAGTGCCTAATTGGTGGAAAAAAACATGCTAGATTACATGTAGAAAGATTAGGAAAGGATTGGGTATGAATAGGGGTTGAAAGGAGGTTGAAAAACTGCAAAATGAAGTGTAACAGGGCTGATCCGGGTTTACCAGATCGGTACATATACCCGGACGACCCCAAAAAACATGCCAGAAAGCCATTCCAGGGTTTGGTCTGGGTTTTGTAACCCCGGACCAGGCTAAAAATTGTCCAGAATGTTTTCGAAGGGATGTCGGGTTATAACCCCGGACACAAACCCGGACCACTTCAAAATGTTCCACAAAGTGTTTTAAGCAATGCTAAGGTGGGGAATTGAATGGTAATGATATTATAAGATTGTTATGACTTGATTAATGACAATAAAGGTCATTAGGAGTGTAAACAAGCTTAAGAAGTAGTAATCGAACGTACGTACTTATGTAAATGAGTTTGAATGATAAGATGAGTTAGGTTAATTATAGAGAATAACTGCCCGATTCCATGTATGTTATAGGATTCGAATAATTGAACTCCGAAGGGAGGTGGAAAGTTCGAGAACGACGGTGAACGGTATGATTTTCTCATGCCCTGTATGCTAACAGGTTTCCTCGATTGTGTGTGTTTGTGTGTTTATATGCAATTCACCTAATCAAGATAAATGCACGAATCTGATTTATTGCATTTCTGTATGTATTGTGATTCATTATCCATTGGTTGAATTGTGCTGAACTATGAAGTTTGTATAATTCATGAAAGGGTTTTGTTGGATGAAGTATTTAATTGCTCGGATGTGTAAGTGTGCTAACATGAAGTTGGAATGAAATATTATACTAACTCCCTAATTATGAGACCTTATCACTTGAGAAATTGTTAACTTGGAGTATGTGAGAAGCCCGATATAGATTCTGCCACGCGTGCGATGAGGAGACAAGAGAGGTTGTTATCCGATTCCTGGCCTAACTTTTCCAATGGTCCAAATCCCTTAAATGGGTTGCAACCTGGGGAAGTAAGCAACCTAAAGCCCGGTGGTGAGACATGTAGTCTCTGCCCGGAGGTCATACCGACTGACTTGAGTATTATGTAAGAGAAGAAAGTAATTGGATGAGTAAGATCATGACTAGTTAAGTAATTGATCTCGAGTAAAAGAGTAAAGAAAATCCGATTAACCGGATGAGTAACTAACTAACAATTAAAATGAGGTGAGAGCTGAGAAGTGTATCTCAAGGTTTCGGTTGAATTGTGAGTGGTCTTCCATTTGATTACTACTATACTCTATGTATGAGTGTGCCTATGCATGATTTAATGTTGTTCATATAACATGTATGCTTGAATTAAAATGAACTCATGGGGGTGACCAGTTAGTCGGCAACCCGTTAGCACGCGGGGTATGCGAATTTCATGCCAGTAATTTTGCCCCATTGGGGCACTGTTTTTATTTTGGGTACCCGAGATGGTTGATGGTCGAGTGAGAGACGGTTTGTATGTCTTGGTAGTAGGATTGTTTTGAATAGCGTACTGTGTTGTACACGGGCTTGTAGCCCTTTTGAGTAGCCGGTGTACCTGCTGACACCAATTGGTATTGGAAGTATGTAGATCTGATAGAATGAGTGAGATTTTGAACTCATAACGGTTGTATAGACTTGTGATAAATATTGTATTTTGGGATTGTACCTTAGTAGACTCGGTATATTGGATTGTAAGCATTGAGAACTGTATTGACTGGGAGAGTTGTATATACTCGGTTTGGAATTGAAGTGTAATTGTATTTGTTTAAAGTACTCGGGTATTCAGGTCCATCAGACCGTTACTGTATTGGATTAGGCCTGTTAGTCACGTGGGTGACTAACGACATTGTTCACCATCGTTGGATTGGATTTTCCGCTGCGAAAGTAAGGTGTGTACTAGGAAATTAGGCGAAATGATTGGTGATTAGCGGTAAGGGTGTTACAAAAAGTGGTATCAGAGCGAAGTATCGCTCTGATGACTGGAAATACCGAGCTTAGGAAATACGAGTTAGGAATTAGAGACTTAGGGCTAAGGGTGAGTGATAGCACGAGAGGTACGGTAGATGGGAACTTCCAGTGGTCCTAGATACTTCATATCAAACCCGCCCTCAAATCCCCATTGTATACTCAGGAAAAGAACGCCAGAGAGACGGGAAAGCCCTCTTACTCGGGAAAACCCGATGACGGTAGGAGATAACTCTTTAAGAAAAAGAAACCGTCATATAGTAGATCCAAGAATGGGAATCCCGGAGACGGTTCCGGTTGAACGACAATAACCGCACTTAATAGCGGGAGAATGAGAAAACCTAACCATAGGAGACTGGAATTTACGGGAGCATGGAGCGACATGCTTAGCAGTCGTGAGAACCTGCTTAACCGCAAGAAGGAAAAGCTCAACCGGCAATGAAGCGGGGAAAAGGAGAAAGTGACAAAAGCCCGAGACAATGACTACGGGACTGTAACAGTAGATAATACCACAAACAGTATGCTAACCGACTAAGGGAATAGTCAGGAGTGGTAACTCCGAAACTACAACGCCCAAGAGGTTACAATACTGGCTGACATTAATCAGATCAGATAACGAGGAACATTACGGGATACATCTGGTAGACTACGGAAGTAGTGCCTAAACAAGTTAAGTCTCGATAACCACGGTAAAATGTGTGGGAGCGAGACATAGCCGAACGATACAAAATTAAGTAAAGAGGGGTCTCCGAGAGTGGAGAAGCACCCGGATTAATGACTATCAGTAACCGATAAGGAGAAGCTACTCAGAAGATGATTATCAAGATTAAAGGATCAAAGGGAGAGCAACAAGGCTACCAAATGCGGATGGAAACAATACCGTAACCGGTAATGTTAACCCGCAAAACCACCTGTATAGCGCATTGTCCACAGCAAGTGCAATAATCAGGACATTCAGAGAAACTTTTAACATGCAACAAGTACTAGTGAAGTACCAAGATGGCGAATGAAGCAAATATAGGATCACAAATCCTAGGGAACTT
This sequence comes from Limonium bicolor, assembly GCA_023374045.1. Taxonomy (NCBI): domain Eukaryota; kingdom Viridiplantae; phylum Streptophyta; class Magnoliopsida; order Caryophyllales; family Plumbaginaceae; genus Limonium; species Limonium bicolor. Next base: position 194,903,986 of record CM041779.1, on the reverse strand, counting down.
TAGAACGGGACTTGGAAGGGCCTAACAGCCTTGACCATACATTAAAGAAGATATACCAGTCGGCGAGAAGCTAGACTGGTTTAAACCCCCAGACATGGTAATACATGAAAACTTAGTCAAACAAAACTTTGTTTTTAAACTCAAATATTTCTTTAAACCTCATTATTTTAAAACCAAACTCAGGAGAATCACAATAAGTTATCATAGGACGATACAAGTGGAGTGACAAACAGAATACTCACTAGGCGTGTAACGTCACTAAAAGTGTACAAAAATGAGAAGTGGAGACCCCACACTCGATAGGAGCTGCGGGCCTGACAGACTTACTTATAGGTTAGTCAGGTAAGTAGTAATGTATCAGTATGGTACCCCCTGTATGATACAAGCAGTGGTACAGAAACGGGAAGTAGTCAACTCCGTACTACGGACAGTAAAGTATGTTCAAACCAGAACAGTTGGACACCTCGGACGTACAGAGAAGGAACTCAGTTGAGCTAACGAGTTATAAGAAATCAGGAGATTCATCTAAGGGAAATGAATAAGAGTTAGAAAGTGCAACGGAGCACAAATTAGTAAATATAGCTACATTGGATATGACTCAAAATTTTTGAAGAGGAATGCATGAAAGCTGGAATGAATACCCAGCCTCAAACATTAGGGCAGATGCCTACACGGACACGTTAATGTTCGATGAATGGGATAGATTCCCAGAACAATCACCATGAATACGGGAGTATTATTCTTCACTAAAGAGGATGTTTAACCCGGTTAAGAACACAAGGAGAAAGTGTCAACGTCTACCCAAGAACGGGAGACATTATAACCCTAAAAGGGATAGTTCAGAATACGGTGATGCTACAATGTGATATGGCGCCCGGACATACTATAAATATTAGCAAATGAAATGGCATAACTTAGCAACACCAGGAGCAATCCTTGAAGGGTGTCTGAGTCAACAACAGTTGAACGAAGTGTCGTGACCTAAGAAAGGGAGCTAACAACAAATCGGTAGAACATCGAAAGGATTCCACCAGAACAGAAGGTTACCCTAAATTGCCAAAAGGCAACCTGATATTACCTGAGGCCTCCCATGAACGGAAGCGTAATACAACGACCTTTCCATGGAGCCCAGTAATACCTCCAACCATATGATGGTATACGGAGAAGTAGAAACTTGTATAAACATCCTGCAAGGAGCATAACTCGAAGCAATGTGGCTTAAAAGCCATGAACCAACTACGTTATGTAGATTTAAATGGTTGCAAAACCCACATAGAATAATAGAAGAATTACCGAGAATGGAACCAATAAGAGAAGAGATATTATTCCATACAAACGAATAGAGCGGCAATCGAACCACTCGATATGAACTCAATGTAATGAGCAGCTTAGAGTGAAGACTACCTTAGTGTCACTATCACTAGAGCATCAGCCTAGTATACAGTTGACAAAGCTATTAGTTACTTTTCCTGCTCTCTGTAGTAACAGTAGTACAAAGACATGAGAATCTAGCGACGACACCACTGATTCGACCCACGCTCTGGCACTATGAGAAATTAGTGGAGTGGGGATACCTCTCGTTATCATGAGGCCGCTAATGCGGTGATTATGTGAACCCTCCAGAAAAAGCTTTCACCCATTAAAACATCAAGCTTGAGCATATGATTATCGTCAAGGAACAACTTGAACGAGAAAAGGAAAATTCCAAGAATAGTATGAATGAGGAGACTTTGATAGCAGTGGTTGAAAACTAAAAGAGTAGTCGGGTTAGAAGTAGACACCGGATGTG